>PVIJ01002408.1:54839-162171 GCA_004024925.1 Scalopus aquaticus | reverse complement strand
ATGGTGATGGTGGTGGTGGTGGCGTTGGCGGTAGTGATGGTGGTGATGGTGGTGGAAGTGGAAGTGATAGTGATGGTGATGGTGGAGGTGGTGGTGGCAGTAACATCAGTAGTTAGAAACTCTGACTGCTTACAACATGCCAAGCAGTGTTTCAACTACTCTGCATGTATTATCTCATTTAATTCTCATAATATTTGAAAACAGTAAGGAGCCTCCTCAGAAAACGAAAACTAGAACTACCATATGGCCCAGTGATCCCCCCGGGGGCCTACCAAAGAACATGCAAACACTAAGGCAGCATGACGCGCACCGCAATGCCCACCACACCAGCGTTTACAAAGCTGAGGCAGGGACAGGGCCGGGTGCGGACGAGCGGGGACAGAGGTGAGCTCTGTGCACACAGCGGAACACTACTCAGCTATACAGAGACATTTTGGCATCTGCAACAAAACAGGAGGAACTGAGGGGATTATGCAAGACAAAGTGAGTCAGAAGGAGAAAGACAAATACCAGGTGACATCACCTATCAATATAAGGGAACAAAGCGGATAAATGGGCAGAACTAAATAAAGAGCGCAGAGGACGTGGACGACAGCAGCGAGGCCCCCCGGGAGACGGCGGCGGCGAGGCGAGAGCACGCAAGGTCTCGCGGGCGGACAGGGCTTTCTTCAAAACAGTTTTTAAAGAGCAAAAGATCAGCAAGGTGACTACCCTTACAGTCACCCTGTGGTGCAGGCGTGCTGCGATGAGGGGCGGGGGGGGGTCTGACCGAGTGTGACCCCACTCCTGACAGAGAGGAAAACGCGGGACTGTCTGCCCGGTCCGGGCGGCGGCGGCCGGAGCTCACCGACGAGGACAGGGCACCGGGGGGCCAGATGGGCGGGCAGACGCAGGCCTCACCCCCACCTGACTCGCTTCGAAATCAGGGGAAAATGGGAACAGAAGGTCCCCGCAATTCTCCCCAGGGTCCCAGGTTCATGCCACACAATCCAAACGCCTCCCCTGACGTCATGGGTCCCTTCGGCACCAAATTCTCCCAAACTCAGCCCAGCACCTCCCCTGGCTCTGGAGCTCACTTGCCAGCAGCACCCTGGGGCTCTCATAGCCCCCAGGTTCCTCCAGCCTGCGCAGTTCGGGGGAGGGAGCCGCAGAGGGAGCTACAGGGCACAGGGGCCTCTCCAGGCCGGCAGCCAGGGCCAGCTCCACTGCAGGTGGGGCTCCCCTCACCCCCAGATCAAAGCAGGTCGGCACCCCAAGCCTCTAGCTTGCTTCCCTTCGTCTGTGTGCCCCTCCCCCGGCCAGAGTAACGCCTCCCACTTGGACCAGCTGACTTCCCGCTCCTCTCTCCTGCCCAGGTGCCGCCTGCAGTCACCGCCACGCGCTGACCTTCGAGCCGCAGGCGACATAGTTCTGGCCCCACCGCCCGGGAGGAAACTGAGGCTCGGAGGGCAAACAGCTGGTGAATGGTGAAGACCTCGGGGCCTTAGGACCCAAGCTAGACACCTGCCTCGGGGGGGCACAGGCGTTCAGCGCCGGCCCAGGACACCACGGGGTGCCTGCTGACAGTGCTTCAGGCACCGAGGCTGGGGCGGCAGGGCGCGAGCCTCCTGGCTGCGCTGCCTCCCCCGAGTGCTTCCTGCTGCTGCGGGAGCAGCACCCCCACACTCGGCACCCCCTCCCACCCCAGACAGGAGGCCTCCCGGTATTTCACAATCCCAGGTGTCTGCGCGGCGTCCGGCACACGGATAATGAAGAGAGGCACAGCTCTCCTGCTCTGCGCGCACAGGCCCCTCGCCGGCAGCCTGCCACGCGGGGAGGGTCGACTTCCCGGCCAGAATGAAGCGAGGACTCTAAGAAGCTCCCTGACGATGAAAGTGCTTCACGTGGGACAAGCCTCTGCATCTCAAGAGCTCCGTCCAGCGGAGCTGTGTGTGGAAGCATGTGCCCGTGCCCCAGGGGGCGGCGTGGCCCCAGGGCGGAGCTCCGGAGACAGCTGGGACGCCGGCCCAAGGGGCGGCATGGCCGTGCTCCTGCAGAGGCTAAGGCGGAGGAGGCTCTTACACTTTCTGTGCGCGAGGGGACCGAGAGCATCTCTTCTGCAACTTAAAGCAATAAACGTTTAAAATGCTGCTAAAGAGCAGTTAGAAACTGCTTAACACGCCCACCTTTGGTAGTGAGAATTTTTGAGGTGACTTCCAGCTTCTCCAAAGGTTCCATTCCAATATTTTCCAATTTAATGACAAGCTGCTGAGTTTCTCCGTTGTACAGCTGGACCGACACGTTAGTGGATATTTCATCCCCTGAGGACGGTTGCAATGAATGTGCTGATCTAAAATAACAGTAATAAGAACAGCAAATTGTAAGACTTGGCATTTCAGAATCGCATCAAGTCAAAGGTGCACCACGACTGTGCCTGCAGAGGCCAGGAAACCTTGGCTGGAACCCTTCAGCACCCAGCCATCCGGTGGGGGCGAACCCCAACACAGGCGCCTCCCGGGCCCCTGATATGTCAGATACGCAGCCCCCCAAGTCTCGGTGTCTCCTGCTTGCAAGATGCATAAAATACTTAACTGATGGATTACATGCAGGCAGAAGAGGAACAAAGTTATTTCAAATGCTCTGAGAGCATGTTCTTAAAAAACAATAAACTCTTACTCAGAACTGTCTTGGGAAAATCCACAGATTTAAGAAGAAAAGGTAAATGAGCCATTCTGACCGATACGAGAAACACAAGACTTGCGGTCCAGGGGGAGGCCGCCCCATCTGCTAGCGAGTCGCCACCTACATGTACAGGCTGACTCTTCCTTGCTTGCCTCCCACATCACACTCCGGTGGAATCCCCGAAGGAACCCCCTCGGCACCCGTACGACCCTCTGGTCCTGACAGTGGTGGCACAGGACGGCCTGGCCACCTGTGGCCTCTCCCATGGCCGCCACTGCCTGCGGCGGCCCCGGCTCCACGTCTGTTCTCAGCCCAGCAGCACCACGCCCGGCCACTCATGTGAGTGAGCTTTGGGGCGTCTCAGAAAATCCCAAGATTTGCTTCACAAAAACAGCCAGAAAGATGCCCGCTGAAGCGTTAGTCACGTGAGCGAAAACTAAGAAGGCCACAAACTGAGCTCACGGACACAGCCGTGCAGCGCTGGGCTGGCTAGACGGCCCACTTCTGGGAAACCGTCAAGACAGAGAGTCCAGCTCCCGTCACGTGGCCGGGCCACGGTCTCTGGCGCTGCACGCAACGCCATGTGGGTGCAACTGCTCAGACACACGTGTGTTTAGAGGAAAGGACGCACAAACGCTGAAAAACCGCAGCACGTTCGGAGCCGCTGCCCGAGGCCACCTGAGACTCACTTCCCTTTCGTCTCTGCGCTTTCCTGCGGTGTCAAAAAGAATCTTCTGGGCCTCCCTGGTAGCACAGTGGTTAAGCGCTGCGCTATGGAGCTGTCGGCAGCAGCAACGTGAGTTCGAAGCCCGGTCAGGGAGATTCCCACAGGGTGCGGCAGACCTCTCCTGCCTCGCCCGCTGCTCCCCTCAGCAGTGTGTTTCCATGGATCTGCCTGTTCTGCTCCCCGCTCTGTCTCTGGTGAACCCTCTCACCACCCCATGCCTCTGACCTGGACCCCAGCTTGTATACATAAATAAAAAATCTTTAAGAAAAAAAAAAAAGAATCTTCTAAGGTAAGTTTTCCTCACATTCCCTAAAATCTTAACCACCTTTCAGGAAAAGCACGACTCCAAAGGCTAAAGCACACTCGCTGTCATCCAGGAGCCGCGCTCCGAGCTGTCCCCGCTCAGCCAAGCACAGCGCGTGCCCACGGGCAGCCGGGGACCCTCCACCACGTCATGCAGGAATGGCGGCTCCTTGGGCCCTCGGCGCCGCCACACAGCGTCCCGCTGAGGCCCGTCTGGGAGCCTGACGCTGCCCCCACCTGGGCAGAGACGTGCTGATCTGGAGCCTGGGCAGGGCGGGGATGACCTCCACGCTGGAGCCGCTGGTCTTCACCCCCGGGAGGTTGTCCAGCAAGCAGTCACTGAAGACGCCGAAGACCGTGGTGTGGTAGCCTGGGACACAGAAGGGACGCTGGCACTGCCTCCTGGGAAGGCTTGTGCCAAGACCAGCGGGAGGCAGCCCCCGCCCCCGGGGGAGAGAGCCGTTCAGCCTCGGGCACCAGCACCAGCCAGTCTCTGCCGGCTGCCACTCGCCTCCACTCGCCTCCCCCCGCCCCCGCAGCCCCCGCTCCTGGGGCCCCCGACTTCGAGGGCAGTGTCCCTGGGAAAGCCTGTGAACTATCAACCCCGCAGGGTCTGATTAGGGCTCGTCCCTTTACTGATTTGCTTTTCAATGGCCCCGCCTCTGAAACGAGCGTGGTTGCTAGTGCTGCTTTCCAGGACGTGTGACTTCCCAAGTATTTGAAAAATGGTCCAAGAGCTTCTACTGAGAGACGAAGTTCAAGAGCCGACTGCGGTGTCCCGCGGCCGCGCAGCAGGCAGCCGCCGTCTGCGCGTGACGCGGGTCTAGCATGAGCGCGTTCCCCGCGCCAGGGAGAACAGCCCACTCACCGGTGAGATGAGCACTTGAAGCTGTTTAAGGACCGCTTGAAAATGGCTTTTGAAATTTCGAGAGGTAATTAGTATAAACAACATTCACGGTGCAACAAAACCACAGGTCCGGAGGCCAAGTGTGGCGGCTGCTCCGCGCTGCCTTTGCCGCAAGGCCCACAGAGCACGAGCCAGGGCCGGGGCGCGCCAGCCTCAGGGGGCCCCTGCCCCTCACCTCCACCCCCGAACGAGCCTCCCAAACGCTGCAGCACCCACGTCCTTCTTGCCGAAGTACATCTCAAGAGACTCTTTAATGGAGCCCGCAAACGTCGCTCCCCCGGACACCCACCCTGACACGCAGGCCCGCCCACGTCTCCTCTGCAAACCCGCGCCGGTGGCTCCGGCTGCAGGCGGCGTCCGTTTCTCCAGCGTCAGGCTGGTCCTTTCCCTGACACCGCCGGGAGGGCTGGCGCCCAGAGACAGCCACGCCGCGACAGGCCGCAGGTCTGGTCGTGTGGGGCCGGCCCTCGGGCACCCGGGAGAGAGAGCCGCTCGTGGCCGGGCCTCAAGCCCGCCGGTCCTCGCCATCCCCCCCAACCGCCCCTTGCCCCCTGCGCAGGCATGCCGCGGGCCTTCTCTGGCATTTTCCCCGCCCGCCCGGAGCTGACGTGTGCCGGCTGGTGTGGGGACGCGGGTGCTTCCCACCCCTGTGCAGCTGCTCTCCCGCCATCCCTGCCCATGCTCCGCACAGAACCTAGGGGGACCCCCAAACGGCCCGTCCAACAGGGAAGCGGGGCCCACGCCCTCAGGAGGGGCCAGCGCCCCTCGGCGGACTTCCCAGGCCCCGGGTCTGCCTGTGTGACCTCCGGGCACCGTCAGAGCGCCCACACCGCGGGCAGCTACTGCAGGCCGGCCCACCTCTCCGAGCCCCGTGCCCTCTCCCGCCGCGGCCGACGGCCCGGGCAGCTGCTCTTCCTGCCTGAGCCAGCCCCACCGCAGCGGCGAGGGCAATTCAGTCGGCTCCCGGCCACCTTCTCGGTTCCACCCGCCATGTCCCCAGAGGCCCTGCGTCTCCTCACCCCGCGACATGAGCGCCCTTTCCCGGCGAGGCCCACACAAACCCACATGTACCGAAGGCCTACTGTGTGCGGAGGGGGGTCAGAGGAGCCACACAGCCCAGCAAGCAAGCAGTCACGGGAGCGGCAAGGCGCAGCTCCCCGGGCCTAGACCCGCCACCGGCAGCCGGGGGGCCAAGCTGAGGGCCGAAGAGCCAGCAGCGCGGGCAGCGCGCAAAGGGCGGCCACGCGCGGCCAGGCCGGACAAGGCTCACGGCCCCACCGAAGCCGGGGCCTGTCCTTACCGTTCACGGTGATGGTCCCTGCCGTCTGCGGGACGCCGACCAGCGTCACCGGGTAGAGGCCGGACTCAGCGGGCAGGGAGAGCGCCGCAGGGAGAGACTCGAACTCCACTCCGCTCGTGAGGAGCCCCTGCGGGAAGGGGCACGTGAGACCGCCCCGCCCGAGACAGACCCCGCTGCGCGGCTCACGCGCATGCGCGGCTCTCCTGGGTGCGGGTGTGGCGCATGCGCGGCTCTCCTGGGTGCGGCTGTGGCGCATGCGCGGCTCTCCTGGGTGCGGGTGTGGTGCACGTGCGGCTCTCCAGGGTGTGTGCACACTCACGGGCGTGTGTGCGTGCACGTGTGGGCGCGCGTCGGTGTGTGTGTCTGTACATGCACACACACCTCTCCTAGTCGGTCCACAGAGCGCACCTGGAGGCAAAGAGCCCCCGCAGAGAGCGCACCGGCGCCAGGTGAGAGCCGCCGCGGGTGCCGGCGAGGCAGGCAGGTCGTGACCTGGCTGTTTTCTCTAAGCAAACACGCTGGCATTTTATTTCTTTTTAAAACAGCTAAAGCAAACGTGGCCAATTGTTAACATCTGCCAAATGTGAGTGGTGGATCCCGTGCTTATTCTCCCTACTGTCTCCCACGCATCAAACAGTTCAGGATTTTTCAATCTGACCGGGACTTCTGGGTTATGGTTATGTCCTAGTGGAACCTTTTATTCCATTCTTTGATTTTTTCCAGTTTTTGATTTTAAAATGCACGTTATTTTCAAACCTGTCAAAGAGGAAAGGTATTTTTTAAGACAAAAAGACACACGTGTAAAGGAGAGCAGCAGGCACGTGGCATCTTACCACTGGGGAAAATTCTCTCAATAGCCACTAGCCCCAGAAAGTCTCTGAAAGGCCTGACCCAAGAGCCAAATATTCAGAAAAATGTGACGCTATTCCTCATGAGGAGGAGAAAACACTCGTCCTTGAAGGTCCGCTCTGTGTGACCACAGTGAGCTCAGCAAGCTTCTAAGGGCTCACACTAATTTGGGGGCGTCGGGCCTGAGGCTGGCTCCCTAACACCATCTTCAGCAGCTCCCGGTCTGCCTGGAGAGCTCAGACTCAGCCTGGAAGTCTCAGCTGAGCCAGCAGGTCTCCCCGAAGCTCTCCCTGCCTCTCCAAGGGCACCCCCACCGCACCCTGACGGCCGCAGGGCAGTGGTCAGGGCCCAAAGCCCCCCTGAGGGCATGGGCACTGCGCAAGACACCGCAGGGAGTGCCCACCTGGCACCCCAGATTCGAGTCGTGAAGCGGAGGAGAGGTTCCCCGACCCCAACACGCTCTGCGGGCCTCTGCAAGGCCACAAGGGTGGGACGCGGGGGTCTCGAAGAGGCGGCCTGTGGGTGCCAGCTGGCTTTGCCCTGGAGTGTCAGATTCAGCTGGGAGAGCTAGTTTACAGCCACAACCCGCTGACCGCAGATTGGGGGGGCTCCACCAGATGCCCCTGCAGAGCGAGCCAGAAGCAGAGGCTGGAGGCCAGGCCTAGAGGAAGTCGGGGCGCTGGAGCAGCAGCCTGCCCTCCTGCCCTCACCCGGGCCTGGGCTGCCCTGCACCTTGGAGCGAAGCGGGCGGTGGGCGGCGCCCCACGCTCCCTCGGGCGGGGTCTTCCTCCCCAATTCAGCCCGAGACGAGACCCAGCCGACAGCACACTCATGCAGCCTCACTCATGCAGCCGGGCACGGGCCACACAGATGTACACACGGACGTGCCCCATGGGCGCTGGGCAGCCCCGGTCAGACGGAGGGAGGGGGGCAGGCAACGTACCATGTTTTCGACCCGGAGTTCAAAGGGCATCGGGTTGTAGACCATCAGCTGCACCTCGCATACGTCTCCCTGGACCCACTGGAAGTCTAGAGGCACAGCACAGAGGCGGATCAGCGGCACCCTCCCGCATCCGGAGACTGACTCACAGCGGCCTCCCGGCCAACTGCGCGAAACCAGACCCATCACACAGCGCGTTCGGGTGACAATTCTGCTGGCCAAGAGGTGGGGACGCGGGAAGATGGCTCCCCTACCCCGCCCAGAGCCTGAGAGAAGACCCCCCCCGGGCCACTGGGGCCGAATCCTGACATGACCCCCAAGACCCCCGGCCTGCACCTGGCACGTTCCTCTTCCCCTCAGCCCGTGTGACAGGACAGCTAGGCTGGGTCACACGTGCCAGCCGGGGCGTTCCTGAGCGTGGCAGAGGTCAGGTGGGCACGTGGCGGGGGATCTGGCAGATGCAGGTAAGTACACTCTGAGTTTATCAAAAGGGAGCTTCTCCTGGTGGCCTGACCGACTCTGGCGAGCCCTCAGACAGAGCGGGTGCTTCCCGAAGAGACAGCCGCAAGCATCTCAAGGTCAGAGAGATTAATGGAGCGCCCGGGAGTCCCCGGCAGTGGCGGGGCGGCCGGCACTCAAGCCGGCCCTGAAGCTCACCGGGATTCCAGAGCGGACCTGGCAGCTGCAGGGGCCTTTGCTGGAGTAGGGGCTAAGACTCTGCCGGCCGGCACCCAGCACCGCAGAGCTTTCGCACCGACACCGCCTCTCCAGGCGCTCTGGGCACCCGCCCGGGGACGAGGCAGGCCCTGCCCGACCTGTGCAGCGCCCAGAGCACGGTGCCCCGAAGTGCAAGAAATAAGGACGCACTGGGGGCTGGCTAACAAACCTGCACGGCCGTGCACTCGCTCGAGCCTCAGGAAAACGCAGGGACGCAGGCAGCAGAGCGAGCGCCAGGCCCACCCTGGTGGCCACGCTGCCCGAGCGAGCCTGAGATCCAGACTCGCATCCCTGGGCCGGGTGAGATTTCAGACCCCGGGAGTGAAGGAGGGAGGCGGACCAGCGGCCAGCCCGGCCCTACCGATCTTCTTGCTCCGCTCCTCGCCGCGGCTGTGGGCGATGATGGGCGAGTAGATGAAGGGGCTCTTGGTGGACACGCCCTGCCCCAGCAAGCTCTTCACCTTCTGGGGCCGCAGGCTGGCAGGGAGGTTCAGCAGCTTCACGTGCCTGTTTCAGACGAACAGAGACAGGTCAACCGCCCGTCAGCTTCGTGTGAGAATCAACCCTCCCGGTGCCGCGGGTGAGAAAAGCCACCAAGGCGCGGCTGGACGAGGGGGGGGGGGGGGCGCTTGCACTTCCCCGAACAGCTGGCCGCCCCGCCCAGCGCCAACGCCCCCTGGCCGCTGGGGACATGAATTTTAGGTCAGTTAAGTCACAGGGCAGCACTTCGTGGGAGTGATGGCACAATTCAGCGGATTCAGTTTAACATATTCAAACGAGAGTCACAGCTGGCCAGACAGTAAGGGAGGCCACAAGGAGGCGCACCCCACACCTGGAGGAGAGCCGCCTGCAGACACGGCCCTAGGCCCATGGGGGTGCGCTCCAGGGCTGGGTTGGGGGCAGGCAACCAGGACCCTGGTGGGCTCTGAGTGCCTCTGGGTGATCTTAAAAGCCATTTTTAAAGATGAGGAAACAGGCTCAGAGACCAAGGTGCAAGGCCGCAGGCTGGCGAAGAACAAGCCCACAGGCTCCCCTTCCGCCGCGCTGCCTTCCAGTCTGCGAGGACAGGCACAGCGGGTCCTGCGCCCCACGGACCGCCAGCACTGCCCGCACCCCTGCAAAAGGCCTGGGAGCTTGGAGATGCCAAAACAGCATCAAACGTCTAGAAAGTTCTTTAGGTTCAGAATGCAGCACGAGGCTGTGTGAATTTAGGAACGGCCCAGATCAAGGAGCAGAGGAAACATGAATAAGAAAGTCTTTCTAGTCTTCAAAAAAAAAAAACGCAGCGAGCCCCGACTCCCACGCAAACGCGCCACTGCACTTCCAGCCAGAGGCCCCGCGGGGACCCGGCCTGCAGTGGGCCAGGACCGAGCAGTGGCCACACCCCTGACACCTCGACAGGGTGGCTCCCTCGAGAAATCCCAGCAGCGAGAGCCCCTTTCCGGGCCGTCCCCCGCCAGGTGCGCGGCTCACCGGGGGCGAGGCCCGAGTGTGCGTTAGGTGTGCAACGTGCCGTCACACCCACGCTCGACAGGCCTGCCCTAAGGGTCCACCGGGCAGCCACGCCACATGCACAGCCAGCCAGAAACGGCCGCCCCAGAGTCACGGCCGCCCCCTGATCGAGGGAGGGGCCCCCACGGGCCTGGCTCACCTGACGATGGGGAGCTTGGTGAAGGGCACCGGGGGCAGGGTGAGGCCGTCCGGGAGGCTGATGAGCTCCATGGTCCCGGGGCACTTGGAGGTGTAGGTCTCCAGGCTCTGCGTCACGTCTTTCTTTTCTGCACAGAAAATAAGAACGAGGTAAAGACGCATTCGGCCAAAGCAAAAGCGGGAGGGAGCTTTTGCTTTTTGTTTGTTCTAGCAAAAATTAAATTCTTAACACTTTATGTGCTGGCTATTTTCTGTGCCACCGCATGAATGGTATAAGTATTCAATAAAACACATACAGCCCTGAACTACTGGATATATTTTAATGAAATTTTAAATGCATAGAAATTAAAGCTTCTAGACTGAGGATGATCAAAGAAATAGCTCCTAATAGTTCCAAATAAATCCACCGTGGCATGAAAAACCGGAGACTAGATGAACACGTGAATATGTGAATACGTGAGCGGACCACAAAGTGTTAACCCGACCCAGCAACACAGTAGGTCCCGTCTCCTGACAGAAGTAGAGGGGCCACGACCACAGAGCCAGAGACAGAGTGGGACTGTCGTCTGGTCCATTTCAGGAGCCATCAGCAGCTGCTGCACTCAAAGTCTTTGGGACAGGTAGCAGGTCGCTATCTTCTAGGCAATTCTGTTTTCGAGAAGATAAATCCTGACAAGATTCCAAGGTAGTCCGCAGTCAGGCAGGCTGAGAACCGGCACATTTTATGACTTCACCAATCTCCCTGCGACAGTTACAGGGCACCGAGCAGAGCGTCAGCCCGCCCAGAAGCGGGGTCCACCCGCACAGCAGGCGCAGAGAGGGACGGCCGCGAGTCGACACTCTCGAGGAAATTCAGGCTGGTGAGACGAGGCTGCGTCTCCAGCCAACCCACGCCCCTCGCAGGAGGAGAAGAGGCACGGGCAGCGCCTCTGTTGCTTACTGTGGGAGTTCCACAGCCCCAGAGCCCACGACTCGCCAGCGCTCCAGGCCCAAAGCTCCGGTGCTGGCGCAGGCCGTTCTGCAAACGAGAGAACTGGGGAAAGGGCAGCGCAGGGCTGTCCCGACCCCGCCGGGCCCTGAGCCACGTCTTCTCTCTGACTGTCGGGAGAACTAAGGAATTTGGGAACCACGCACTTATGTCCGAGCTTCCAAATATGGAAGCAAAACCGGTGTGACCACAGCCACAGAAGAGCCACGATGTCCTCTGCTGAGATGACCAGGAGCAGCGGTGGGCGACAGGGAGGGCTGCGGCAGGAGCGACGCCCGCCGGGCCACTTGCGGCGGCACCAGCCGCAGGACACCAAGGCTTTCCGAGCTCACGGACAGCTCGCCGGGACACGCTGGGCCACGGACCAAGCCTCGCTAAATCCGACTAGAGCTGGAGAGTGTACGTCCTGCAGCCACACAGCATCAGGGCAGAGACCAACAAGCGCATCGCCACAAAAACTCCAGATGCTTGAAATTTAAGCAACACACGACAGACAAAAATACACAAGGAAAATCTGAAATATTTCTGACTAAAGTCAATAAAAGCACAGCATCAAGCTATATGAGCTGGCCTGAAGCAGTGCATGAAGGGAAATGTAGAGTTTTAAGTGCTGATGTTAGAAAAGAAGAATGGCCGGAGGCCGCGGGAGCTCGGCCAGGGCGGCGGCCAGGCACCTGCGCGGGGACTTCCTCTCCACCGCCTGCCCAAGACAAGGGAACACGGACGGGGGCCCGGAAGTCCCCGCGCGATGCCAGCGTCCGCTTTACGGGGGCCAGGAGCAGCGGCGAGCAGGGCCCCAGACACAGCAGGACAGCCCAAGGCCCAGGGGCGTCCCCGCCATCACGCCAGGTTTTAAATTAACAGATTAACACGGGTTTTAGCAGAGACAGCAAAATGGAATATGCACTCGAGAACCCATATTCCTACAAAGGGGGTCGAACAAGAATTCTAGGAATAAAGACACAACCACCTAAATCGAGAGGCTCCGTTGGGGGGGTCGGAAGCAGACAGCACCCCGCTGAGCAACAGGCCAGCAGAAACAGCCCTCTGCGCCTTTCCGCGGCAGAAGTTCCGCTCGGCTGGGCCCCCAGGCCCTGCATTTTCCTCCAAGACCTGCTGCCCCCAGGCCCAGGATAAAGGTTCTGCTGTGCTCTAATGTGCTAAATGGGCCTTAAAAGTGCCATCCGCAATAAAATGAGCCCAGGCTAAGGCTGGAGCAGAGACGTCATTTTACCAGAAAATCGCTCCCGTGCTCTGGGCGCTGCTGAGACGCCGCAGCCTTGTGCTGGGCAGAGACGCCGCGGCGGCGCTACGAACTGGGCGCTTATCTCCCCGGGGGCTGCACGCGCACATCAGAGAACACAATTACTTCGTGAGTTATTTCAATGGCTTTTAAAAAATCTAAAATAACATCAACACTTTTAACCTGAAATTAAGTGCACTGGGTTAGCTTGAAAGAATAAAGCCGTTGTGATAAGTTCAATCACAGGTAGAGAAAAATGTAACCTTAGAAATGTTTGTTTTAGACCCTTTGCTCTTGTGAGATGAAGTTCATTAACTCTACCCAGACCTCCCTTCTACAAAAACAGACTGACAGAATTCATACCAATGTGCCACTTTAAAGTTCCAAGTCATTTACCTACTTTAAACACTCACGATGTCTCCAAGGTTGAGGTCTATCATTTTAAGATTTTCAGACTGCAAGTAACAGAAACCAAACCGAAATTGGCTCAGACAGCGAAGGGGTGTCTTTGTTCATGGGGCTGTAAAGGCGGAACAAGGAGGCAGAGCAGCTGGAAGCGGCTTCCGTCACGGTCAGCTGTTCTGTCAGCCCTTCCCTGGCACTGGGCGGCCGACAGCTCTGGGGTCCCCCCCCCCCAGCACGTCAAGGTGTGTGTGTCCCGAGACAAGCTGTCCTTAGCGGGCACCACCTTGCCAGCAGCCTCTGTCAGCGTCACCTCCCCTTTGTTTTCCACTGAAATTACAGGCGACAGGTTGGTCCCTGACCGCGATCATTCAAGTCCACCAGGACATTAAACATTTTCCTTGCTCTCTGCAAATGTGTCAGCAAGCTCTGCCAAGATGAAAAGCAATTATGTTAAGCTGTCAACTTATTAGATAACCATCTATTTAAAGCACTACCTAGAAAAATCGTAAGAATCACTAGTGTTCTCAATATAACACCCAGTGGGGTAAAGAAATAATCTTAAGAATAGAGACGATAAATAATTTAAAAGAATCTTCACATCCAATTATGAAGTAAATGATTTGACGAACTATGAACCAAGAACATAATGGAAATTTATGCAATCATTAACAGGGACATTTATAAAGTGTCTGCAATAAAGAATATGGAAACTGTCAAGCTGTGCGGAAGAACAGAGAGCAAAACTGTACTTCCAATATATGTTTAGTTTAAAAAAAGCGAATTTAAAAAAATAAACAGAAAACAGTAAAAGGAAGGACACTAAGACAGTAAACTGTTGGCCTGTGGGGGTTACGCATCATTTTTCCTTTCTGCTTACGCTTTCTGAGATTTCTGAAGGAAGCAGAGGGTTATCTGTGTAACACAGTATTTCAAAAACACTTAGAGTAACTTTCAACTGTGGGGTAAGTGAACTGGTCAGGCTTTGCGGCTGGCCTCTGCGGCTGTCACCTGCGGCCTGGAGCGTGCTAACCAGGAGGCGCGTGGGCGGGGCCCAGGGCCTGGGGGTGGACGCCGGGAGCGTGGTGTGGGTCTGCATGAGGGGGCGCCCCGAGCCTGGAGGCGAGGGCTGTGCGGGCGCCGTCAGACAGGCAGAAGGACAGCTGCGGCGGAGCAGCTATGAGGGGACGGGGGACCGCAGAGAGGCAGGACCGCGAGATGACACCAGAGGGAGCCCAGGGAGTGAAGCTTCGAGGGGCAGAGGGAGCCGCTGCCGGGCCGCAGGGACTGTGACTGCTCCCTGTGCGTTTCCAGGCCGCTCTGGCTTCCGCGTGGAGACTGGACGGAAAGAGCAAAGCCAGGGCAGGACTGTGTCGAGCTGACCACACCCAGCCAAGAAACAGGTGTTGAGAATCTGAGTGTGAAGGACGGAGGGGAACCCAGGAGAAACCCGAGTGTTTGGACAGAGAAAGGACGGAGCCAAGCAGAGGGGGGCTCGACTCCCGGGCCCTGCCCACGCCGCCAGAGCCCCGAGGCCAGCTGGGTGGTCTCACCGTGAAACCCGCTAACAGCAGCCCCCTCCGAGCAACCGTGCGGTGACGGGCTTCCGCACGAGGCACGCCGCAGGGCCCGGCTCACAGACCACAGTCGTGCCCAGACCCGAAACCCTCACTACGGCAAAGTCATGTCGTTCTTCTGCAGCTCAGAGGCGCCGCTTTCGAGGAAAGCGCACGCCAGAAGGGTGGAGAGCGGCCGGGCCAGTGAGAAATGCATCGATCCCACTGCAGACACAGGCCGTCGGAGCACAGGCTGCGAGGATGAGGACGCGTCCACCCCGTCCCTGGGCACGCCCGAAGACGGGGGGGGGGGGGCCTGCAGGGGCGGCCTGTCACCGCTCGCTCCCCCACTTGTCCCTCAACGGCACCCAGCAGAGCCACGGACCCCCACAGCGGCAGGGACCGGCTAGCCTGGCAAGGAGAAGTGCCCACTCTCAGGGCGGTGAGGTGCTGCTGCCCCCACGCTCCTGCAGGCACGACCCCAAGCGCCGGCCGAGGCCCTGGCACCGGCCTACCCGCCTCACGTGGAGGAGAGGGCTGGGAACACAATTGTCCAAGGTGACTCCATCAGCAGAAGACACAGGAGGCAGGTGCAGGTCCTCCGAGCGCCCTGGGCAGTGAGGAGGCTGTCCCTCCCAAGAGCAGCCGGCCCGGTCACCGGGGACCCCGCGCTCAGCAGGATCCGGCAAAGCAGGAGACGCTGCGCGTGCGGTTCCGCAGTCACCCGCAAACGCGCCCGGAGACCAGAAGCCAAGCGGCGAGGTGGCCGGCAGCATTTCCGGATAAAGCCCCGCCTTCCCATGAGGAGACACCACCGGGGAAGACGAGGCCACCTGATGGACAAGCCCCACCGAGGGCTCGAGAAGGCGTGAGAAAAGAGGACTCGGGACCAAGGACACTGCGGACAACAGGCGAGGAGCATCCTCGGGAGGAAGGAAGATGAACTCCTGGAGAGGCCCAAGTCAGACAGCCGAGCGGGTAAGCAGTGCGGGGAGAGGGCAGGGGCACAGAGTTCATTTGAGAGCTGCTGGCAGGTTTTCCAAGAACCCCGGAGTCCTCCAGCAAACGCCGGCCCACGGCCACACAGACGGAGTCCTTCCAGCCCAACAGGATGGCCCAAGCAGGCCGGCGCAGTCCGAGCTGGCCCAGAAAGCAGCTGGACTCCGGGGAGGCGCCAGCACCCCCGGCCGGCCCAGCACGGCACAGCCTGCGCCCCGACGGCCCAAGCCTGAGGCAGGCTCCCTGGGCGCAGGGCACCTCCCACGGCCTCGGCGGGCCCCTCCCTCCACCCTCGTCTTTCCGCGGGTCTCTCAAGCAGACGGGCCTCCCGAGAGCAGCCCCAAGGCCCCCGGGGCCCTCCCGCCTGCAGGCAGCGGGCTGGGTGCCTGTGACGTGGCGCCGCCCGCTGAGATCCCTGCAGCGCCACCGCCTCACACCGGGGCCACAGGTTACCCGGACAGCTGCTCGCGGAGGGCGGCTCCCAAGTCCCCGCGTCAAGCCCAGCATCGGCCGTTCTTTAGCTGCTCTTCCAGCCCGTGCTTAATTCCAGTGCAGCGATATTTAGAAATGTTAATTATCAACTCCACCAACGAGGAGTTGGTGCACCAGGAGTGCTCCGGAAGAAAGGTCACCGATAAATTATAACATCTGCCATTACAATAACAAACTGCCACACAATTTGTAACATCCTCATCGTGCAAATGAGAAAAGGGAGGCCCGGGAAGAACTTAATTATTGATCTGAGGGTTACAGTAATGGGAGGTGAGGCGAGTGGGAAGGACCTTTCCGACCTCCTGGCTTCTGCCCTTTTCTCAGAAGACTCCAATTAGCCAAATGCCACCCTGCCAGGCCCGGGGACCCAGCTAATTGTTGAGTGGGCTCAAAGGTCCAGGTCCATCTCCCTTACACTCGAGGCCTCAGATCACCGGTTAAAACAGCCTCAGGTGGCCAGCAAGCGCCTGCTCGCCCGCTCGCGAGGGGAGGCCGGCCCCGCACGCCCGTCCCCAAGATGCAAGACGGGGAGAGGAGCCGCAGCAGGCCCTCGTCTGGCCCGGGCTGCCAAGGGCTCCCGGAGGCCGTCGGGGGAGGAGGAGATGCCTGGTAACGGGACAGGGACGGGAGGCCCCGCAGCGGGGGACGCGCACCGAGGACACGCTCGCACGAGGCAGCGCAGGCGTGAGCCGCTCGGGGACGGGGACGGCCTGCCGCCAGGACTTCGCCGTGTGACACTGACGCATTTCAGTGGGACACTGGGGAACGCGGTCCCCGGCGAGAACAGACCCGCAGCAAAAGGGCCCTGGGTCTGGACTAGAAAGTCAGAGTCCACTCAGACTGGCTGCTGAGCTGGACACTGGTTTCTGGGTCCGGGGAGGCGCAAGAACCCCAGCACGCCCTCGCCACAACGCCAGGCTCCAGCGGGTCGGTGCAGGCGCCCGGCGAGCCCGTGCCGCACGAGGGAGCCGGCCTCAGGCTGAGGACGCAGCAGGGCGCCCAGGCCACAGCGAGTGGTGTCGCCTGCCAGCAGGGGCCGGGGCCGGGGACGGACCAGCACCAGTGTGCTCGCCAGCCCACAGGCCTCTGGCATCCACTCACCTTGATCTGACAGGAAGTCCAGCATGGTCTGCAGCAGGAAGGACAAGTGCCGCACGGAGAGGGCCGGGTTCCCCATCCTGCGGGAGGCGTAGACCAGCTCATGGAGCAGGCGCATCTGCACGGCGGCCCAGCCCCGGTGCGTGCCTGCAGCGACAGTTACACGGCCTCAGCGAGGGTCGCAGGCCCCGCGCGGTCCCTCCTGGAGCAGGTTCCTGCTGTGGCGAGGCCGATGCCGGAAGACCAACGGCTCCGCAGCACAAGCAGCAGAAACCTCCCCCTCGCTCGTCCACCCCAGGAAGCAACGTGCGTCCACATACTAGAACAGCAAAGACACAGCCCAATTTGGAATAATTATAACGAGGACGGAACAAAGATTGTGCTTTCAGTGGTGTAACCTGAGCTAGACGTACGTAGGGTAAATGAAAGAGGCATCGGAATTGTCCGCCCTGCCACCATTAGATTTAAGGGTGGACACCTGTGGTCTTGCATGTGTGCCTCGTGGTGCCGTGCACAAGTGGGCACACCTGGGCCTGGAGCCCGAGGATACATAAGACGCGACAGAGGCGTCAGAAGCAGACGCAGAGGCGGCAGAGTGCAGAGAGCCCAGAGAAAGTGACTATTTGCCGGGGGCTGGGAGGCCTGCCAGCCTCCGGCCCTCCGGCCCCCTTGCCTGCCCTATACCTGGTTGCCTCACTGCAGGAAGATCCATAAAAGCCTGCAAAAGCCACCGAGGGCTCCGGGACTCGTCCTTGAATCACAGAGACCTGCCCTGTGCCCTGCTGGCGCTAGAACATACGTTTTGGGGATGGGTCCTCTTAGCAACGACCAAGAGCGTTAAATTTCAAAGCACATTTCCCTGCAAGAAAAGTTAGGGACGCAGCAGGTTTGGGTTGAAAGGGGCGGGAGGCACAGTCATGGGGCTGACTTTTTAGGATCACAGAATTCTAGTTCCTAGTCCCATCTCACGAAGGCAGCAAGCACTGGTTTCAGCACTTTCCACCTGAAAAGTCTTCATGAGGAGACGGGGCAGCAGGAGCCAGACACACAAGCCGCTGCTGGGGGGTGTCCGGCAGCCCGGGGGCGCAGGGGAGACTGGGGGAGGGCTCAGACTCGGAAAGGGCTGCTCCTCTCACGGCCCCTACTGCCCCCGCGCACCTGCCCTCCACCCCGACCAGCCCCTCGTGGGGCCGCACCTTGTGCACCCAGGCCCCCACCCACAAGCGACCCGCAGGCACAGGAGGAGCTGCGAGCCCCTGGCCGCTTCCTCGCCAGCCCCTCCCCTGCCCCCGACACGCCCTGCATCAGGCATGCTCGTGCTCTGGGGGGGCTGCCGCACAGGGGTACCCAGCACAAGCGCCTCGTGCCGAGAGCCCGTGAAAGCGAACGCCCCCCGCAGACCCCCATGCACGCACGTGACGTCTAGGACCAGCCGTAAAACCCTCCACGTGGCCCGTGCGAAAGCCAATCCAGCAACATCCTGGTGACCATTCAGCGTGGGGACAGGCTCGTCGTGTCGCTGTCCCTGATCTCTGCAGGTCTGAATCACTGCAGAATTTGCTTAATTGACGTCCTTGGAACTGACCAGACCAGACACACGGCAAAAGCCACCGGTCTGCCTCTTGGAAGCCGTCCAGAGGCCGGGGGCTGCCCAACAGCAGGGGCGGGGAGCAGAGAGAGAAGCCCCCCAGCACTCCCTCGCCAGCCAGAGGAGCGGGGGTCAAAGGCCAAAGGGAACGAGGAGGTCTTCAGAAGGACTCAGGCGCCGGGGTCAAGGCAGCGGCTAGGCGTGGACGCCACAGAGACCCGATCAGCTCAGGGGGCGTGGACGTCGGCTTTCCCCACTGAGAAGTCAGACAGGCACGGCTGTGAGGGCGCCTTATGATTCTGCGCCCGTGAGAGAGGCTGTGTCTTCTTAACACTAAACAGTGCAACTACTCATAACTTCTAGTGATTCAAACGGTTTCCTTCTATTAAACCTGAACCTTAAGAATCTTATTCTTCAAACAGATTTGCAACATATGACCCAGCCATAAAATTTTAAACACTCCTGTATTTGAAAATTTTGCCAGGGTAAGAATGTATGACATCAACTATCACCTTTGAGCAGATCCATCTGCCTCCTAACAGTTCTTGCGGGAAATTTAACCCCTTGTGCAGGAAAAGGCTGAGCAAAAACCCTCCCGCGCGACCACCCAGACTAGACAGAGACCCCCGCGGCCCAGCAGCGGCACGGCCGAGGTCCCCGGAGGAGAAGCACAATCAGCCCCCAGCCTCCCTCCCCACCGGGCTTCAGCAGCACCCACCCAGCCCTCAGGGCACTGTCTAAAGTGCTCCAAAGATCGAGCTGCTGCGCTGTCCCCATCTGACCTCGGTCCCTCTCCCCATCTCTCACGGAGTGGCGGGAGTGTCCGGTGGAGGAGGCTGAGTAAAGAGAGTGGCTGGAGTGTGCTTATTTGTTATTTTTCAAAAGGAACGCGCTGCCTTGCTTCAGGCTTGTGGCGAGCGCAGAACCCAGCCCCGGCCCCGGCCCCCACGCCCAGCGTTCTTATTTGGGGCTGACTTTTGCTGACTCAGCTAAGCTACGAGTCACATTCTAGGTATTCAGGCGTTTGTGGACGACACGCGTGCCAGCTGAGAGGGGTCCCGACTCCCGCCCAGCGCCCAGCGCCCAGCGCCCAGCGCCCAGCGCCGCGCGGGCAGTGGGGCGGGTGCTCGGACGGCCCCGCTGACTGAATTAGAGCCTCCCGCTGGGGCGCAGACTCCAGCACCTTTGTTGAAGTCCTTGGGGTCCAGCGACAGGCTGTAGCCAGGGAGCGTCTCCAGGAGCAGCTTGTAGCAGGCCCGCCAGCCCGGCTCGGCCACGCTGGGAGCCACGCACTGCATGGCCGCCACGCGCTTGAAGAAGGCCGACTTGCGGTGGAAGCCGATCAGCTCGTACAGCTCGGACAGGATGCTGTAGCGCTGGATCTTCTCCTCCTCGGAAAGCTGAAGCACAGAAAGTGAAGAGCTTTTGAGAGACGTGAAAATGGAAACAGCTTTTTAAAAAGCTTTTTCACAAACAAAGACAACGCGGAACAGTGAGGAGAGCAGAGTGACCGCAGCGGCTGTTTCGCGTGCCGGGAAAGCACGGGAGACACTCACGTAGACGCTCTGGAACCTTCTCCGAGCCCCACGAGTCACCCCGTCCCTTTGCTAGCCAGGCCCGTATTCTCTGCACAAAGGCGTCTGCCGGCACGACAGGCGGAGCCCAGACAGGACTTCGGCGGGGACCTCCATCAAACACCACCGTGCCAAACAGAACGTGAACGGAAGCACGCAGGGAGCGAGCGGCCTGTTCACAGCGTCCAAAACACCATGGCCTCGCGGCTCTCCACCAAGCCCAGGACGTGCAACGCCCACTGTGCTTCTCCCTGCAGCGCCGCGGTGCCAGCTGCCGGACCCGCCTGCCGTGAGCACGGCCACACCCCACGAGCTCTCGCTGCTGCTGCCCACCAGGAGGTCGGGCTCAGGGCCCGGCCGAGAGCCTGAGCAGGGCCGCCGGCCACGCAGTGACAGACAGCGCCTGGCCTGCGACACCGGGCGCCAGAGCCCCTCCCCCGCCCTGCACGGCCAGCGGGGACGCCGCGGGCACAGACCACTGCTCAGGCCTCCAGCGGTGCCCTGCCGCGCCTCCCCCACCCCCCACCCCCGCCGGGTCCTGCCTGAGCCACAGGGAGACTCACGGGGGGCAAGCGGACGTGGTGTCCCGGCCATGCCGAGCGGCCGCCAGACCAATGCCCTGAAGCCCAGGCCGGAGCCCACCACTCGCCCAGCACCCCAGAAGGCTAAACAGCACGGCACCGTGTGGCGCTGAGCAGACCCGCGTGGCCTGGAAACGTGTGTTCTCGTGACAGCCTGTACGGGACGTCCACAGCAGGACTCACCCAACAGCCGAAGGCGGAGGCCCCAGCGTCACGCGCCAACGGGCGAGCGGCATGGTGCGTGGACCGGCAGGCGGCACAGCAGGCCACGGACAGCAGTGCCGGCCATGCCACCCTCGCACGACGGGCAAACCCGCCCCCGGGCAGTGCCCGCGCAGGCACGACTCCCAGAGCCGGGGTCTGCCAGGTGAGTGTGCAGTGACCCCACGGACGGGAGGGGATCACTTCCTCCTATGGAAGTCCCCGGCTAAGAAGAAGGGCCCCGGGACGCACTGCCCGGCCACCCCGGCCACCCCTGGCCGCCTGCGCCGAGAGCAGCGGCGTGCCAGCCTCGCACACCCAGGGGCTCGCCCGGGCTCCCAGACGGCCGAGGCTCCCCCGTGCCCCTCTCAGCACCTCCCGGCTCCACTGGAGATCTGAGGCCCAGGCCAGGGCCCGGCGGGCAGCGCCTCACCCGCTCCGCAGGGCAGCACGGCCAGCTGGTGCTGGTCTCCGGCACCTCACCGGCCGTCTCACCCGGAGCACCTGCCCCACAGCCCGTCCCCGAGACGCCTCGCCCCTCCATGCAAGCACGTCACGCCGCAGCCCACCCTCGCCCAGCCAGAAATGTCCCGGGTCCTCGTTCTCCCTCCTCAATGAGTAAGGGGACGTGCCTCGCCCCCGCCCCACAGGGCACCCAGGTGCCGGCTGGCTGGGGTGAAAGGGTCCTGTCTCTCCCCCGCTGCGCCCGCCCCCTTCCCCCTTCTAGCCAAAGGCCCTTTGCCGAGTCTCCCCACCCCTCTGACGCTGAGCTTGAATGGACATCAAGTTCCGAGGTGACAATTACTTTGTGCCTGCCCCCAGGTTTTGGCTAGGTTTCCTTAGCAACAACCTCATCAAGGAGCCGCATCAAGACGCTTACAGAGGCTCTTCTCCCATCTGGCAGTGCAACCTGCAGAAAATTTAAATGGCTTTGACGAGAAAATTAACCAGGGACAAGAGGTCACGGGCCCTTGGCAATGGTGCCCTGGGCCCAAAGGTTCTGCAGGGGCCCAGAATCATCCCTGGACTGAGGTCCAGAGCAGCCGGGTGTGGGGCTTAAGGGACGGCGGCCCCCGAGGGAGTTCTCACATCTGCTAAGGAGTGGGGCTTTTTTTCTCATTTTTCAAACAATTCCTTAGTGTCACCATTTCCTGCTATCGATGGTTAAAGAAAGTTCACTTCAGGCATCTGGGTCATGAGGCTGGTGCTAGGCTCGCGACAAGCCAGGCGCAAGGACCCACGGGGGCCTGACAGGTAACCCAGAGCCCGCAACTCCCCCGCCCCTAAAACTGGGTATGAGACACCGCTTAGCAACAGCATCGGGAAGATTATGGCCCAACCGCCCCGCCGGGTCACGTGCCTGCAGCAGGCAGGTGCTCCTGCAGCGCTAGGTGAGCGGACATTCCCATTCCGCAGGCGAGAGAGGGGCTCCGCCTCTGCCCCTCAGTGGCAACAGAGCTCGTCTTGGGGGCTGACCCCACCGGAGCACCGGGCTGGATAGACCTGCCCCTTCGGGCAAGGCAAGTTCCCTCCATGCCCCCTCCGGCCGGGCTGGCGCTCCCTCCGGGCTGCATGCCCAGGCCAGGCCCTTCTGTGGCCACGGCTGACTCGCCCACAGCCCCAGCTCTCGGGTCCTGCGGGCGCGGGAAGGAGCAGGCTTTCCAGAGACCCCGCGCCCCTGAGAGCGAAGCGCCCGCAGCTCCCAGCCCTGGCTGTCCCCGCGCACAGCTGCAGCCGCACGCGGCAGAGGGCTAGCGGGGCTCAGGAAACGGGCACCCCCACAGCGTGAAGTGCCTGCTCTCGGCCCCTGAGACTCCCTGCAGGACCGGCCCACGCTGACGGCTCTCGGCGGGCCCAGGGGCGCGGACGTGCTCTGCTCTCGCCGCAACAGGACGCCCAGCTCAGCCGGCTCCGGCGGCCGGTCCGCAGACCCGGAGCCGCACCGGGGGCCGCACACCAGGCCAGGGTCGGTGGGGGTGAGCCACCTTCGCCCTAAGTCAGGGCACCAAACCTGGTCTCCCTTTTTAACAGGCTCACCACGTGCCAGCAGAATCTACCTGCGCCACACACGCTTTCCTTGATGCTTGTTAGACGAAGCGCGGGCACTGCCCGCCGTCCGTGCCCCGGGAACGAGGACGGGCGGACAGGCTGGCCGTGCTCCTGCACACAGACACCCTCCATGCCGGGCAGACCCCTGCCCGCCCCCCACGTGGGTGTTCGTGCGTCTGTGTCCACACCGGGCTCCTGAAGCAGATGCGCCGCGGCCGTCACTCTCCGGCACGCTCAGAATCCCCGCGAGAGTCGAGATCGTTCCCAGAGACGACTCATCCAGCCCACAAAGGACACACTTGACTGCAAACCAAGACGCCCATTCCGCTTCAGAAAAATGACAGACCCCGTTTCACTGCTATTACGAAATCCCACCAGAACTCATTATTTTGCTGTCTGCGCATCTGGCAAACGCCGCGATGAGTCAGGAAAGCAAAGTGTCATGCAGGAAACGCACAGCCTGGGGAGGAGGGAGCTCGCCGACAGCCTGGCAGCGGGGCCTCGCCCTCGGCGGTCTCTGCTGGCCCCTGGTGCTGCGGGGAGGACGGAGCAGGCTGCTGGGAAAAGCGTGTCACTGATAAAACACCTGCACCATCTCCCCACTGGGAAGACGGGGTGCAGCAGGCGGGGCCGGCACTCACTTGCAGAGGCGACTGGGCCTTGAGGGCAGCAAGTCCCGGACGGGTCCTTCAGTCCCCCCATGCCCCAGCCCAAGCAAGCCGCCGTGGGGGACTCTGGCAGGCTCCAGGGGGACCACCTCTGCGCCCACTGACGACACCCTGGAGCCCCCCGCCTGGCTGGCCACCTCCCGGGCAGAGGCGGGCAGTGCGGGGCAGCCGTGACCAGCAGCTCTGTGCAGAGGGGATCCTCAGAGGTGGGGCGCTCACACCCCTCGGTCTCCCCCACCGCAGCCCTGGGCCCGCAGGTCTGTCTTTTCACTCAGCCCCCCCTGAGGCCCATCCTCCCTCCTCACCCACAGCGTGATCCAGCCCTGGACTGGACGGGCCAGACGAGTGCCTCCCCCAGGCCCAGCACACAGCCGGACACTCGCCTGAACTGCCTGCTGCAGCCCCTCCGCCGGTGGACTCCCTCAGCGCCCGCCTCCACCCAAGACAAGCAGACCCTGCCCTCTCTCTGCCCCTCAGGCCTCTCCGCAAAAGCCCACCACGCTCGGGCAAACGCCAGCTCTCCACCCGGCCCCGCTGCCCCCGCCAGCCCCCATCTGGGCTGCCTCCTTCCAGTGTGAACTGGCCGAGCCGCCCCTTGGGACTCTCTCCTCCCCGCCAAGGGCTCTCTCTCCCGCCTGCACGGCAGCGGAAGCCCTTGCCCTGCTCCCCCCACAGGACAGGTCACTCTGGTCCTTCCACCACTTGCTTCCCAGTGCCTCAAGCTCTGCTCTTCACCAAAGGGCAGCTCAGTGGGGGCCAGCCCTGCCCCCGTGCCCTGCTCCCCACCCGGCCGAGAGGCACACCCACAGGGCCGTCCCCAGAGCCCCAGAGCCGGCGGGCGTCCTGCGCGCACATCCCCACGCCAGCCGCCCGCCTGGGTCTTTGCTGCCCTACCCGCAAGCTCCCAGCGGGATTAACTCACATCTACAATCTTTCGAGGGCGCCAATTTTGTGATTCTGCACTAGCAACATGTTCTAATGTTTTGGTTTTATTATGTTGTAATGTTCTAATTATGTAATAATTATGTGCATAATTAGCTTTTATGTAATAAATGTTCCAGTGACTTTGTTTTATTAGAAACCTAGCCAGACTCGGATTTAAATACGTCCGTGGCCTGTCTGCTGTGCGGAAGGAGCCAGGTGGTCACAAGTGGCAGCCACTTCCCGGTGGACAAAAGGTGACGGCGGGAAAGCTTGTTTAAGGTCACAGAGCTGGGGCAAAGCTGTTTCTCCAATCAAACAGTTTTTTGAAAAGGCAGAGAACAGAATTCTGAACTTTGAAAGCAAAAGGCCACAACACAAAGTAGAGCACCACAGCATAAAGACAGAAAGCAACAGCCGCACTGGTCCGGCGAAACGCTCAGCGCCGAGCCCCCTGGACAGGGCCGTCAGCGCCCGCAGGAGCCCCGCCCGCAGAGGTGCGCCCACCCGCCGAGGTCCCCTCCCCCCAGAGGCGCGCCCACCCGTCGAGGCCCCCTCCCCCCCAGAGGTGCACCCACCTGCCGAGGGCCCCCTCCCCCGCCCGCAGAGGCGCGCCCACCCGCCGAGGTCCCCTCCCCCACAGAGGCGCACCCACCCGCTGAGGCCCCCTCCCCCCCAGAGGTGCGCCCACCGGCCGAGGTCCCCTCCCCCCAGAGGCGCGCCCACCGGCCGAGGTCCCCTCCCCCGCCCGCAGAGGCGCGCCCACCCGTCGAGGTCCCCTCCCCCCAGAGGTGCGCCCACCTGCCGAGGGCCCCCTCCCCCGCCCGCAGAGGCGCGCCCACCTGCCGGAGGTTGATGTAGACTGCGTTCTGGAGGAATTCGGACGCCTCCATGCTCCGCTTCTGGATGGCGAGGACTCGCACGGCTTTGACGCACGCTTCCAGCTCGATCACGCCGGCGTTCTTATACTGCAGGGGCGAGAGGCACGTCGGTCAGCACGGAGGGAAGCGGCTCTGTCTTGCAGAGGCCCCCGCAGCCCCTGGCCCACGGGGAGGCCCTGGCTGCAGGGCGGGTGGGGCCAGGTGGGGCGTGGGCACGACGCGGGACAGCTCCCGACCGCACCCCGGCGCCGTGCGCCCCCACTACCAGCCTCGCTCGGCCCAGGCTCCCCCACCCGCAGCGTTAATACACTAATTCTCACGCGCCCCTCTCGTCTGTCCCGGCTCTGGCTTCTGTCTCCACTACTCGCCTCTGCGGCGCAGACCCCGCGACGGCCCCGGGGTGAGGGACGGCCGGAGACACCGGCAGAAGGACACGGGCCCCTCTGCGCCCCACAGCAGCCCCGCTGAGAGCCCGACCCCGCGGCGGGCGCCCGCCTAGGCCACAGGGGCACTCGGGGGCGTGGGAGGAGGCCTGGGGTGCCGGCCACCAATCTGGGCGTGGACAGACACTCTGCCCTTACGGTGCTTCAGCGGCGGCCAGGCGCCCTGGGCAGTGCGGGAGTCGGCTGCTGAGGGCGGGGGAAGCTGAGAGAGGGAGTGGGGAGCAAGGCGGGTGGAAGCACGGGGCTCCCCTTCCTGCTCGCGCCACGCACGCACTGGGACTGGCGTTCCGCAGACACCCTGCGGCAATGAGCGGACGTGTCCCTCGTGGGCTCCTCTCTGAAGTCCTGCATCATTCGGAAGTGTCCTGAGGCGCCACAGCATCGCCCTCAGGCCCGGTGACCCTGGTGGGCCCCAGCTTCGTCCGGGGGCGACAGACACACCATTGAGGAGCTGGGGACACGGCTGTGGCCACCCCGTCCGCAGGGCTGATCCCTGGACAGGCCTGGTGAAGCTCGCCCAGTGCCTCGCGGCCTCCGGGGGCAGGGAGAGGGCGCCGGTGGTCAGGCCGGCCCACCCTGGGCGCTTTGCTCCCACACCGGCCGGGGCCCTCGGCCACTCTGTTACAAGTCAGTCTCCCCATAAAACCAACTATCACAAAGCAGCCAAGCTGCAATTTTCAGGCTTTGTTTAAAGTGTAAGAGCTCAAGTTTTCACTCGATGAAAATCAAGCTCTAAAAAAGTAAAAAATGAGGAAAAGAATTTTAACCTGCTGTTAAGGTATTTCTAAACATAAACATAATACCAAGGGTAAAACCCACAGGGAAGAGATTTATTATGCCAACAACATTTTTTGACCACACAGGAAGAAAAATCTCGTGAGCAAAATGAAGAGAAACAGCGTCCAGGAAAAGGCGTGGGGCAGCCGCGCGGCGGCGACGGGGTGACCGACGGGTCGCGAACACGCGGCACAGGGCCCAGGACACTCGCGGGAGATCACGGAGCCCACACTGGAGACCAGACCAAGCTAAAACCATGAAAAATGACTTTTGCCCAACCTGTCAGCCAAAATTTTGTAAGAGCAGGTGCTCATTTGTGGGACAGCGAAGAGCTGACGGCCCTTTTGGTGGGCAACAGGGCAACCCCCACGTGAGCCTGTGACCGGGCTGAAGCCAGAGACTAGCACAGCACCCCTGGAGGGCGTGCTGGGGAGGATGGGGCCCAGGGAAAATGGGAACAGGTGTCGCATTTTGGGGTGGAGACTCTGGCAAGAAACATGAGGGACTGCAGAAGCAGCCCTTGGTATTCAGGGTTTGAGGATTCAGCGTTCAGGATTCAGCAGTGGGGGCTTCAGTGTTTCTGGATCGTCAGCGATTCCGGGGTCAGCGATTCCTGGCCCCACCGTGAGGATCTTCCAGAGGCTGGTGCGGCCTCGGGGGACGTGGAGAGGCCTCCAGCTACCAGCCTCAGAGAGAAGCTCGGAGCTTCGCAGGGAGCCGAGCAGCTGACGCTGTTCCCCGTTTTGCTGCTGTCACAGCTGGAGGGGAGGCGGGACCCGGGCAGGGCCTCACTGAGCCAGGAGTGTGGCCGCTGACCGGGCCGCTGGCCACTCCGGCTGCTGAGTGTCCTGCCCGGGCTGCGCGGGGCGTCTCGGCGGCTCTGGGAGCGTCTCCTGCTGTCTCGTGAGCTGGATCCGGCCTGTGGTCAGGCTGCCGGTGCCCCAGGCCGCAGTGGCGGGAGGACGCCATCTCGGGAGCGTTTGTGTTCAGGACCGTAAACCCTGGACATGGCTTCGGACAAGGGAAACAGCCGTTGGTGCCTCAGAGACTCTTTTTCCTTGTTTGTTAAATAAACCCCATTGCTGTTCCCTGAACCTGAGCGGACTTGCAATTGTGCACACAGGCAAAGGACTCAAATGGTGACCAATAAACTGGGCAGTGTCCCTGGCCAGTTTTAATGCCCCTTGCTGCCCTGTATCAAACCCTAAAAGCTGGACCTGAGACTGAAGCTCACTCGGGGGGGCCGCCAGGAGGAGCTCCCGGGGGTCTCCCGGGACCTCCCCACGGCACACTAGTGTGAATAATGGAAACAAAAAGATAATCAGCGACAGATAATGGCTTGATGAATAATTCACTGAGATTTCGTTGAGAATTTCACTCTCCGTTTCGTGAAATTTCAACTTCCTCTCTTACCCCTGCTGGGGTGACCTGGGAGCTGCCCAGGGTAACCGCGAATGGCGCGTCCCGCCACTCCGCTCCAGGAACCTGAGCGGAAGGAGGACTCGCCAGGCCGCGTGCCCCGGATGTCCAGGGAGTGGCCACCCAGGACAGACAAGAGGGAGCGTGGCGGGTGTCCGGCCCGCCCGGCCGGCTCTGAGCCTCACAGAGCGCTCGCGAACAGGGCCGCCCGCGCTTCGGGGGCTCTTCCCAACCGCCCTGGGGTGGGGGCCTGGACAGGGCTGAGGGGCAGAGCCTGCTGGGGCGGCCACGCGAGACTACGCTTCGCAGAGACGACACGCGCACCGCGTCCTGAGGCGCAGGGCCAGTCACCGCGTGGCCAAACGCCGTCACTCGGACGGGGCAGGGGTGAGAGGAACCTCCTGCTTGCGTGACCCCGCCCTTTCTTCTCAGTGCTGCCCTGAGGATGCCTGAAACCCACGCTGACGCGCGGCGTGAACGGGGAGGCGACCACACCACGGCGCGCCGGCACGGACGCCGAGTGTGCCGGAGAGTGGCCTAGGCAGCGCGGTGAGGGCGCTCCGGCCCCGACCCCGTAACCAGCACGGTGACAGCCCAGAGGTGGCTATGAGCATGTGAACGACGGTCCCCTCCGCGCAACCGGGCCGTGACAGCCCTTCCGCCTTTTCAAGCTCATTCAATAAAAGACACGTTGTCTTGAGCCGGAGCAAGACGGGCGCACAGCCCGATGCACTCAGGACGAGGACGCGGACCCCCACACAAACAGCCGGCACGCGGCGTCCCCCCGGAGTCGGGACTCCTAGGTAACAGAGGCCCGGGGGAGGGCGCACGGAGCGGCGGCGTCACCTTGCTGTAGTAGGAGATGGCCTCCTTGTATCGGTCGATGATGTCCTCGGGGCTGAGGCAGTTCTTCGCGCGACCGATCTCGGCGCTGGTGTCGGCGTTGATGCCATTGCTGGTGAGGGCGCCTGCAAACCAGAGGAGGAAACGGTGACTTTGCTTTGCTGTCCTGTTCCTGTGTGCGTTTAAGAGAGGCACAGAGGAGATGAGGTTTAAATAGCCCCTCCTGCAGCCTAAGTGACGGACTGTTCCAGAAGGCCTCGTGGCTGACGCAGCCTTGTAACTTGCCATCGCGGCGTCGCGTCAACATTAATTAGCTCAGCGTGTCCTCCCTGCTGGGCCCGGCAAAGACCACAGAGCGCACGATGCGAGGTGACCCATCCACCAACACCGCTGGGCTGTCCGCAGACAGTGCTGCAGCGTGCCTCACGCCCGGACGCCCACGGAGCATGCAGCGTCCTCGAGGGAGACCGACGGCAGGACGGCCTCTCTGACCGTGAGGCGCGGAACACTGAGCCGTAGCTACAAGTGTCCTCCTGCGGTGGCCACCTTCTACTCGCGAGTTCTCCGGCCCGCAGTCACGTGGAAAGAGCCCCGGGAAATGTGCATTAACAGGGTGTGACTGCGCTGGCGGGGAGGGGTGAAGTCCGCTGTCACAGAAATGCCCCAAACCGTCTGCTAAGCCTCGGGAGCAGGACAAACCGGGCCCTTCCTGCCCACGGTTTATCTGGTGGGCAGCACGCACCCCCGCAAGCCTGTCTCCCCGGCGGTCGGGGGCCTGCGCCTTGCCTGCTGCCCAGGCCAGGTGGCCTCACTGCCCACTCCATGGCCTACTGTCCTACAAGCTGCCTCTTTGATGCTCTTTGGAACAAGACAGGATGGGTGACAGGCAAATGGACAGGTGGACAGAAGGACAGAGAGACTCCGAGAAAGGGGCACAAGGAAAATTTCATAGGCAAAACCTTCTTCTGGTCAGGGGAGAACAACTGCAAGAGAGCCAGGGAGGCGGGGGGCTTGGGGTTTGGTTTTCCTGCAGATTTGTGAAAACACAGCAAGCGATGAGTGGCTAGGACGGTTATAACAGAAATGGATATGCTTGAAAAAAACCTAAAAATAAAGAACTGATTCAAATCAGCAAGACCCAGCAACACAATCGTGGGGCCCAGAAGTGAAATTCCATCTCCAAGCCGCCAGGCACCCGCTGGACACCCAGGACCCGCGTGGGGACAGGGGTGGGGGGTGACGCCGTCACAGCCAAAGCCACCCGCTGGCGCACTGCCGGGAGCCAGGCCTGTGCCGGGGTCCCACACATGCCTCGCCCATCCACAGCATCTCTGGAGCACCCCACGTCTGCAGGTGACGGATCATCTCAGACAGGGGGCGCCCCCACTAGCTCTGCGGGTCCCAGACTCCCTGCCCGGCACAGGCCCCGCGGGCCGAGCCCTGCGCCACTGCACCTTCACACGCAACGTGCTGCCGTGCGCGGCCGTCTGTTTCCGGCTAAAATAACACTTAACCCAGGAGAGGCCGAGGAGTCTCACCGCGCCAGCCACTGATCTCCACATTGTTGAATATTACCCTCCTGCTTGGGGAAAGGAAGGAAGGCTCGCGGGGGCTCACAGATAATGAGGCGGGCGCTTCATTCTCCACCCAGCAGACACGATCAAAGACTGGAAAAGTCCCAGCCAGGAAGGAGGGGAGAATGCCCCCCCATCTTTTAAAGAAAGGGCTTTGCTGATGATGAGGGATCATTTAAGGGCTACCTTAACTCCCAGACGGCACCGGGGCACACATGCCCTGTGCGGCCCCAGAACCACACAGTCTGAGGGAGCAGGGCGCAGCTCACTGGTGCACTTAGGGGTCAGGCAGGCTGGACTTCAGCAGCAAAAGAACCACCAGCTCTGACAACAGCAGCAGTGTAGATTTGGCCTTCTGGACATCTGCAGCATTTTGCCGCCCCACGGCCACTGCCGAGGGCCTCTGCCACAAGTAACCATGGAGGCCAGCCTGGAGGCTACACACGGGCCTGAGCGCCACAGCCAGGCGGGGTCCAGGCTGCAGGAGAGGGAGGGCACAGTGAAGAAGCGAGGCGGGGGGAAGCCATCCCCAAGTGCTGGCAAGAATCAACCCAGCAGTTATTAGATGATCCATTCAGGGGAACGCGAGAGAGCTGCCGAGCTCCTACCACACGCAACCCGAGGCCAGGTGCAAAATGACCAGAGTCGAAAGAGGAACACGGGTCACGAGAGCGAGACCCGAGGTTCAGACGCAGCCGAGACCACAGGGCGGGCGAGAGGCGTGCCACCAGGACAGGGGCCACATGGCCACGCTCCGGCCATGCCCGCCGGCGCCCCAGGGCAGCAAGCACCTGCGGTTGGATGAGCCCGCCCTGCAGGGGTCAGCGGGACCGGGCGGCTCCAGCTCACCGCGGATGTCACGCTGGGCCGCACGTGAGAAACCCCTCCGGGCCTCACGGCGGGCCCGAGATGGGCTTTTTGGTCAACGGCCCAGGGATGCCAGTGGTCACTTGGAGAAGATTCAAGCAGGCCAGACGCGAACGCAGAGTCCAGCCTCGCTTCCAAGTGTGAGGACGTTCCTGGCAACGCGCAGACCCCTCCAGCCTCCGGGCGGAGGGAGCGGCCCTATGGAGGACGGCAGCCCAGGCCGTTTCAGAGTCAGACTGACTCGGTCACATAAAAGAACAGCAAAAGTCCAGAAGGCCAAGACATAAACAGTAACTCGGGAGGATGTGTCTGCGACACCTAGCAGAGGGCTGGTGTCGCGAGCGTCCGCGAAGGCTGCAGAGAGCCGGGACTCGGCTGGAACTGGGCCATCCGCATGGACGCGGACCGCAGGGCAAAGGCCCACGGGGTGAGGGAGAGACGCCTCAGAGCAGTGCGCACGTGCGTGCACAGACCAGGGCTTCTAAATGCCACTGTCCAGCGAGGGCAGTGAAACACCCTGAAATGGCTGGTTTTAGAGGTGGGACAGAGAAAGCACAAAATGCACGTGAATGTCTTGACCAAGGGAGGAAGGGGGTGCCCCCCACGTGGGGGCCCTCCTCCGGCCCCCCGCCACGTGCTACAGAGCACAGAACGCAGCGGGGGTGCAGAGCCCACCGAAAACAAGGCCCCAGCAGGCACAGCAGCGACGCGGGCGGGTGGGCACACACGTGCATGGGTGGGGGGAGGTCGTGGACAGAGAAAGGAAAGCTCCTCTTTATATCAGAATGCTAAATAGTGAACACAGAAAAATGCAAACATCTTACTTGATGCAGAAGACTAAACGTTCACCCCCCAAAAGCCACGAATAAGACAAAGAGGGCCTCTCTCACCACAAATCTTCGACAAGCTGCTGGGAGTTAGATAGCCGTGGCAATCGGGCAAGAGAGGTAAGTGAAAGGGAGCCAGCTGGAAGGACAAAGTACAACTCTCTATTTTTAGGTCACGATCTTTCATATCCTCAGGGACCCACTAGGTGACTATCACATCTCATAGATGAGTTCAGCGAGGCTGAGGACAGACGATCAAAATACAAAAATTAATCATATTTCTGTACAATTGCAGTGAGCAACCTGAAAATGAAATTAAGAAAACCCTACCACTCCCAGTATCATCAAAAATAAAGAAAGAAATAAAATTACTGTTAGGAAAGTTTTAACCAAAAGAGTATAAAATGATACTCTCAAAATTCAATACATTGCTGGCTTAAATTAAAGAAGACCTAGACAAAAGGAAAGAAATTGCCTGTTCGTGAATCAGAAGACGCAATATTCCTTTTTTAAATTTCATTATCACAACTGAAACGTTAACAGCAATGCCCCCACTTCTAGTGGGGCTTTTAATCCTGCCTCTGTTTTGCTTGTTTTCAAGACTTCAAAATTCTTAAAATGGCAATGTTCCCCAAATGGATACTAAAGTCAATATAATCCCTATCGAAATCCAGTTGACTCTTTGTAGAAACTGACTAGTTAACCATAAAATTCATACGGAAAATTCAAGGAACACATAATAAGCAAAAAAAACCTTGGACAAGAAGAACGAGGTTGGAGGACTAAGTCTCCCGATTCCAGAGCTCTCTGCCACTGTCCCTCGGTGGGGGGCAAGGCAGCTTTTAAACTTACTGTACCTTTATTTTCTCAATTCTCTACCACAAGCATGACTTTTAGATTAAAGAAAAACAAGGTATTCTTTTAACACACTCATACCCAATCATTAAAAAATGAGTCTACAAATACCTAATGGAAAACAACTGCTTATAAATAAGAATGCACTTAAAGTTTTCCCAAATTGAAAATGTGAAAGCACAAATATCAAGTTTCTAGGGAAACTTATCCAATATTTAAACAATTCACTTTCTGAAGTTCTAACTGAGTGGGGAGGGAGCTCAGTGGACTGTGGAGGAGGGCTGGGGTGCTTGGGGGTGGGGGTGCTATGGTAGCAACCCCCAAAGGGGGGACCCCACACCTCCAAAATACAAACAACCAACGTTACCTCAATTAAAAAATTGTTTTAATTCTAATTGAATAGTGAAAACCCAAGAAGGCAGGAAAACAAACAGTACTTGACAGCAAGCTTCAAACCTGCTGAGGAAAGACAGGAAACCACAGCTCCGGAGGCTGCACGGCTCATCCGCGCGGGGGCCTTTCCCGGGAGGAGCGGTGTCTGAGCGACAGCGGGATGAAGCCGCCCCCCACAGGGACACCAGACGGTCTTTACACGGGACCCAGAGCGCCAGGCTGCGGGGATGCTGCAGAGGGCTCCGAGAACAGAGAGAACGTGGGTCTGCCCACCGCGCTCAGGAGCAAGCTCGTTGCTGTTCACTCCTCAGCATTAGCAGCCTTCGCCCACGAGCCTATTTTAATTACGACAAAAAATCACTATTCCACTCCTGTCAAAGCTGCGGCCCCGGTACGTCTAGGTTGGACCTGGAGCACGCGGAGATAGGGACGCTTTGCGGGGCTCTTCGCAAGATCCCCGGTTCGTAAACAGACCCAAGGAGCTCCCCGGCGAGGTGAACGGTGCCCGCTGTGGAAGCCAGGCCTGCCCACCTGCGGCGCGGCCAGCACTGTCCAAACACTGAGCCGAGAGCGAGAGGCGGCCGGCGGAGCCCCGCGCAGGGTGCTTCCCTGTCAGCGGCCTGCACGGTCAAGGTCTCCCCCGGACGTCCGCGGTCAGGACTCTGCGCCTCGTGGGCAGATCGGGAGGCCTGGGCAGGTGCCCTGGACGCCGGGTCACCGGAGGGTGCGGGAGGGGCATGGCCCCCTCTGCCTGCCTGGGTCTTTGCTGGTCTAGCGACCACACCGACAGAGTAACGGGGGAAGAGCGAATTTACTCAGGCGCACACGGGGCCCACAGCACGCAGCCCGGGGGAGCCGGGGAGCAGCGCGGAACTGGCGCCGGAGCCCACCTGTGCAAGCCAGACCATCTAGACGTCGGCCCAAGAACAGCTCTTCGGGCCAGGCCCTCCCAAATTCCTTTAGGTACTTAAGTAATGTTAAAAAAAAGTTTTCTTGAGTCTGCTGGGTCTCGATTGTCTTCGGTTCAAAACCTGTGTGAGGGGCACGTTTGGGGGTGGCCTGCTGTGCAGAGTCCCTGACGCAAGCCTCCCCTGGGTGACACTGAAGCCCACACTGACCCTGCAAGGCAAACAAGAGAAGTCTCGGGGTGGGTGTGGCGCCCTCATCGCCCAGGCTAGCCGGCTCTCCGGCACATGGGCGCTCTCCACCGCAGCACCTGCCCGAGAGCCGCTACGAGGATTCAACCGCCTCGTAAGCGAAGATTATGGAAAACACCTCGGACCTTCGGAGCGATGCCAGAGCACCAGCACAAGGACACGTGACACGTGACTATGAAATACGAAGGACGCCCCCAAAAAGTGAAAAGACAACACTGAATCGGAGAACAGTCTTACAAATCAACACTGGATCGGGACTCTCAGCTGGAACACAAGAGGCCAACTCACTCATCCAGGCACAAACAAGCCAATTAAAAACCGGGTAACACGGGACTCGAGTAGGCGTCTTCCCACAGCAAACACCCCGGTGAGGAAGCTGCTGCACGGGGGTGTGGTGACCGCGGAGGGGCACAGAGCCGGTGCCCCAGGGCCAGCGGGGAGCAGAGCCTGCGGCTCTGGGGAAGCTCCGTGAGTGCCGAGCGCCCGGCACCGGGCCCACAAACACGCACGAGACTCTTGGCAGCGCGGTCACTCCTGCAGCCGGGCGCTGGCCGCGATTCCGTGAAACACGGCCCGGCAGACAGGCCCGTCCGCACGCGGACGCTCTCGGGGCACGCCGGTGCTGCTGCCCGCGGGGGCCTGGAGAGCAGGGCTCCACGCCGCCGGGACAGGGACAGGGCGGCCGCCCGGGGTGGGGTGGGGGCCACAGCGGCTCAGGGCTGCCCGTGGGGTGACCCAACGCCCTGAGACCGCGGGAGGAGAGGGCCACCGGGCTGGGGTCAGCGGCACGCGCCTTACAAACGGCCTTGGCCCTGCGCCTCCGGCGTCTCTGCAGCGCGCTCATTCCTAGCGCAGGAAGAGGAGACCCCTCGCCGCAAAGCGGGGTCACGGCTGAACCCACTGAAGTTGCCCCGGGGGCCGCGTCGCTCTGCATGAAGCAGCTGCTTCGGGACGGCACAGGACGGGCTGGCAGGCGCCGGGACGAGGCGCTGACACTGGGAAGTGCCGTTTCGAGGGGGCTGGGGCGGGGCATCTAGCGCTGGAATGACCACAGGAGGCCCCACACCCCCAAACTCTTCTTCTGGGGTTCCAAATGGCATGAGGAAAAGAGGTAGCAAAATAAAGAGAAAAATCCGAAACCACTGCTGTGACGTTCCCTCCATTGACGATCCGAGGCTGAGCGAGTGGAGACCGGGGCCGGCTTGGCGTCCGGGGGTGGGTTCTCTGAGGAACCGGAGCCGCAAGTTCATCGCCTCCAGGGGGCGCCGCGCACACCGGGGTTCAGGAGCGAGGGGACTATCACGGGCTCCCAGGCCTGGGGCAGCCACTGCGCCTCTGCCACGTTCCAAGAGGGAGAAGAGGGGTAGGTGCAGAGCAGCGAAGAGGGCGGCTGTCCAGCACAGGGCCTGCGAGGCCGGCCCAAGGCCCGCTGGGGCGGCCGCCTGTGAATCGGAGGTGGGGGGAGCAGGGGCAGTGCCCCCGACTTGCCCTCCCTCGGGCCAAGCGGCCCGGTCAGGAGCACCAAGCCCGTGTCTGGCCGGAGCACAGCAGGAGATGCCCTCGGAGGCCACAGGCTGTTCTGCGTCCACCCGCGGGCTTGGACCTCCCAGCACCGCCTTGACACACCCCTGTGGCCAACCCCCAAGACAACCCACTTGTGCCCCCCACTCCACACTCCACACTCAACTGCGTCCCCGACACCCTTACCCTGAAAAGTTTCAGAGATAAAGAAATACACATGTGAGTTTCTGCCTCAGTAAGTGACCGATTTCCGCTAACGCTCGGGCCTTCGATGCGGCCGCGCCTGATCCTCCCGCGGGTGAACCGCCACCGCAGAAATCCAGCACGACTGGCAGGCGGGACTCGCCAGGCCGGCCCGGCGCCTCCTCGAGGGCAAGCACCGCACGCCCAGCACTGACAACTGTCCCTCAGTGTCCGCTGGAGGCTCCGCTCCTCAGACCGCCCCAGCCGAGCCCCCACCCGCCGCTCAGGCCGGCTGAAAGCGGAGCCCCCTGCACACACGGGCAGGAAGCGCCGCGAGCCTCGGGCTGGAGAGAGGACTCGGCACAGACGCGCCGCGGCCTGCACACAGTGGCCGCCCGGCCGCGGGGGCGAGGTGCGGGCTCGCGCGCCGTGGTCGCTGCTGTCCGGAGGAAGGGCCTTCTTCGCTTCTTTGCTAGTTTACTCGTGGTCAGTTTCTGAAAGCCAGAAAGTTAAGAGAGCTCACCGCAGATGACTAAGCGCTGCAATAAAGGGGGCTTGGGCTGTATTCATTACAGACGGTGTTAAGAGGGGAAAGGGAACTCACCTCTGTAGAAAAAAAAAGAGAAATTCTTTGCCTGTTAAGAACATGTAACAAAGTGCAATCGAGAATTAAAATTCACGTTGAGAGGAGCATAAACCACAGAATCAGAGCAAAGTCATTACTATGAATAAATTCAAAATTAACCGGACAAGCATGCTCAGTGCATTCAAGGAGCTTTGGAGGCAGACTCTGCAAATCATTCACGTCACATGCGAGGGGGAGAGTCCCTCTTTCACAGACAACAGAAATCACAGGGTGCCCCGTCAAACAAAGACGAAACGATAATCAGGTTTTAACAGTTCTGATTTAATTCGCTTAAATCAGAATGTTCTAAAAATCATAGTCCAGAAATTTCAACCATTCATTCGCACCGCCACAAAGCAAGCACTTAACAGTAACCGAAAGAGACTAAGAACACAGATCATGTACCTGGGTCAATGAGAACCTCCTGTGCCCCTGGAAGAAAGAACAGATCATGGTCTTTTATTTGGAAAGCAAAACCACTTTTAAAGATAACGACTACGTGACATTTCATCATTCACATCGCCTTGAAAATCCGAGACAGTTTAACTCGGCAGAGAAGCAATTCTGAGTAATCGCGCGTTGGAAGTTCAGTGCCTTCCCGCCTCTGCGGGGGAGAGAAAAGGAAGACTACTGTCACCCCTACCCTGAAAAGACTCTGAGGCGCCTCTGCCCCTCCCCGGCCCCTCCCAAGGCTGCCTTCCCCAAGTCTCCCCAAACCTGAGGCCTCACTGCTACAAAGGAGCTGAATGACAAAGGACATTCAGCCACTCGAGCAGATGCACGCCCACACTTGGCGGGGGGGACAGGTACTGAGGCTCTCTGGACACGCACACACACACACACACACGAACTCGCACACACTCCCTCACGCAAACACGCGTCGTCCCTGGAAACCGCATCGCGGCCAGCATTTCCAACTTTTCAAAGGTAGCTTTGTCGTCAGTTTAAAATACACAGTAATTAACTTCATTAGCACCAGGCTGGTTCTGCTCACTCTCCAGGTTCCAGGCAAGCCGATCAGCTGGTCCCCAGGCGATGCTTCCCCCCCAGCTCTGATCGTCTTTAAACGCGCTAACAAGCTTCCAACAGGAGTGTTCCTGCAGCGCAGCCCCTCGCTGGAGCCAGCACATCGCCCGCTGCCCACGCGGGGCGGGGCCCTGGGCGCAGTCCTCTTCCAGAGCCGTCTGTGAGCTGCACTCCCTGTTGCTACAGCAGACCAAACATCACGGCCACCCGAACCACAATGACCCAAGGCAGGCGCCCTCCAAGCACATGCCACGCCCGGGCCGGACAGGTGCCCGGGAGAACCAGGGGGCGGCCCGGCGCAGCAAGGCCACTGGTCACGCTCCAAGACACCGTGGTCCCTGACAGGAGCTGACAGAGCTGAGCAGGGAGACACTTGTCGCGGGTGACCTTGGGGAACTATAGATTTCCAGGCAACCCTTAGAACTTTGTTCCGTGAACAACCTGGCCGAACCGATTACACTGTGCACGGCCTCTACACGCATGGGGAGCTGCTGGGCGAGTGGGGTGCTGCGTGCAGAGCACACAGTGAGCAGGGGCACCCTCCAGCCAGGTCTCCGGGATCAACTTGATGATCCGTATTCGTCGGGCTGCCACAGGCTGGGTTCACGTCAACCAAACTCAAAACAGGCTCAAATCAGAAAGCTGAGGCTTGCCTGGCACGGAGGAGACATAAGCCCCTCAGCACGCGTTCTCCATGACGCGTACGCCCAGTCTCGGGCAGGAGAGCGGGCAGCGGGCACAGGCAGAGCAGAGAAGAGGGGTGTTCGAGGTTAACTTGGTGGATCCGTTTCTGGCAGAGACCGACCAGCTGCCTAGACAAACAGCTAGTGCTGGGCACGGTGACTGTCCTCGGTCAGAAGCCAAGACACCTGCTGACCCCTCCCTCCCCGCGAGTCCCAGGTGGCTGGCCCCTGGCCACGGCGAGACCGAGACCCCAGATGTGCTAAAGCTCTGTGCACCGGAAGCCAATCTCGGGGGCCAGGCCACTTACACTGCCGGGGTGTAAGTCCTTGCACTGCCATGTGCTAGCTCTGTGACCATGGCAGAGTTACTTACTCCAGCTGTGCCTCAGTTTCCCTCTCTCTCAAACGAGGATAATAACCTCACGGGTGGTTGCAGCATTAAAGGGTTAAATTCGTCTGCATAAAATGCTGAGAATAACGGGTCTCGCACGGAAACGCTCGACAGATGTTAACTATCAAGTGACTAGAGGCTTTCTAAAATCCCCACACGAGTCACCTTTTGTGTTTCTCGCTAGTCTCAGTCCCAAAGGATGTCCTTATTCCCCTATTTACAAATTCCCGGGGCACCCATGACCTGTCGGCAAGAGGCAACGAAGACACCACGTCCGCACTTCTTCACTCGCCGGAGGAGGCTGCCCCGTGCCTGGCATCTTGCCCGCAGCTGGTCCCCCTTGCGTGAACGGACCGAGGCAGGAGCTCGGGACACCGGGGGCCCCATGCCCCGGGGCACCAGACACCCCCGCAGCACCCAGGGAGCGCAGGCCTGAGCATGGCGGGGCCGGTCCTCACCCCACTGGGGCACAGTACCGCCTGAAACTGGGGGAGTCTGTAGTTCTGGGATTTGGTATGAAGACACCCCTTTTCCTGTATTGCTGAAGCTCATGGAGAGCGGGGCCTCATCAGTAGTAAAGGTGACATTTTGGGTCTCCACTGCCCTCTCTTGTCTCACCTCTCAGCTGACAGGTGGAAAAAACAGCAGAGTAAACATCGGGCCCCCTTAACACTGTGTGTGCCGTGCCCTTTAAATTTCCCAGCCCTTGGGGCCGGCCATTTTCTGGGCCACCGCATGAATGGTAGAAGCATTCAATAAAACACACACAACTCCTGAATGACTGGATATTAAAAAAAACGTACCATCTCTCATAAAACACCTGACACTTTCACCAAAACAATGTGTAAAGCTTCTAGACTGAGTACTATCAAAGAAATAACTCCTAATTGTTCCAAAGAAATCCACCGTGGCGTGAAAAACCGGAGACGAGATGAACACGTATGAATACGTGAGCGGCCACCTGATACTGGTGACAGAAACACGTACTAATATGTGAGCGGACCACAAAGTGTTAAGCCCCAACATACACTAACTTAAGAAAGCGAGCTGGGGCTTCTGGGAGGTGCAGGGGAGCTGAGAGGGGCTGCCTCATGCTGCTGCTGAATGATGCGCAGAGACGCCCCTCCTCACGTGTCCTTCCCAGGACCTCTCTGCACAAAGCCGTCTTTCCCCATTCGAATTCCTCAGTAATGGCAGCTTCACACAAAATGGCGGGCAAAGCCCTCTGCACTGTCTGATGGGTAACCATGCTGCTACTCCCTGACAGCACCTCGCCACTGCCTGCAGTCCTGCAAGGCAGGACCTCGGCGCCCGCCCCGCAGTGAAGGAAACCAAGGAAGCAACGGAGGTCCCAGGCTGGGTGGCAGCAGCCCCCCGCTGAATCAGAGCCGGCCCCTCTCCCGGGAACCCTGGCTTCTGCCCCACCTCCCATACAGCAGCAGCTCATGCCACCGAGATGGGTTTCGGCTTAAAGATGGTCCAGGGACTGTCTGTGTTGCTTATAAAATCATGGCTGGGGCCCTCCCTGGTGGCACAGGAGTTAAAGTCTCAGCCTATCAAGCTTTCTGCATCCACTGCAGCACGAGTTCGATCCCCGGCCAGGAAGCTTCCCACAGGGCACAGCAGACCCCTCCTGTCTCCCCGCTGCTCCCCTCAGCAGTGTGTTTCAGTGGATCCACCTGTTGTACTCCCCACTCTGTCTCCGGGAAGTCCTCTCACCCTTCGCACCTCTGGCCTACACCCCAAATCTTGTGTGCATAAATAAATAAATCTTTTTTTAAAAATCATGGCTGGCCTGGTTCTGATACAACCATTGCTCACACAGCACATCTGAAATATTCACGCTGCAAGAACAGAACAAAAATAAGATATGGCTAGAACGCTTCTTCCAGGTATAAACACATAAGGGACACTGTGCTATTTGAGACACGAATCAAGGAAATCAAATTAAAGGAGCACTGGTTTAAGTCTTTACAAACAGAAGAAAGAACTTTGTAAAGAGCAACAGCGCCACCTACGGCCCAACAGAGGCTTCCCAAGTTGCTGGAAAGGACGCCGCCAAAAGCTGCCCGCAGCCCGAGCGGTTGGGAGCGTCTCTTTCAAAAGGATGCTCAGGGCCGTGGCCAGCGCGTGGACGGCTGCTCAGGCAGGAGCGCGTGCGGCACTGCGGAGTCTGGGATCTCTGGCACTGTGGGATGCCGACAGGCAGAGGCTCACGGGAGCCAGGCCTGCAGCAGTAACGAGTCTGAGGCATCTCTCTGGGCTCGCTGTACAGACAGAGGCGGAGGCCCAGGGCTGTCCCTCCAGGCCCTGGGAGCAAAGCCTACTCCCAGTGCTTGCGCTGCGCACTACTCCCAAGCCCCAGGGACCTCTGCTGACGCTATTTTCATAAAGCCAAGTCAGCACTTTCCAAAAGTAGGGGTATAAGTGTCTTGCGAAATTCTTCTGGCAGGACTCATAACTATAAACCACACTGTGTTGCTGAAATACAAAAATGTTCATTTACAGATTGAAACGGAATGAGTCATTTATCAAGGTCCCCTCTTATTTCTGCTACAAGGGAAAAGTGACACGTCAAATCAACATGATGACTACTTTTAACCTATAAAGAGAACAGAAAAGAATCAGGATTTTCTTCAACCACAAATTCAATTCCCTGATTGGCTCCCTATAAATTTTTCGAGGTGTAATGGCTATGGTCAAAGGCCTACGAATTTTAAGGTGTTAGTGGATGATTACATGGTGATGTGAACTTGGACCTGTGCAAATACATACTCTGTACGACTAACTGGTAAACCCTCAGTCTAAGGCAATTCCGCTATTCCCAATTGTACGAGAATGACACTGATTTCACACCACAAAAAAACCGACTGAATCCTTATCACTGTAATCACACCCATCCACACTACCTGCACGCACGTATGGGACATGCATCCGAGATAAACCTCCCTCTTCAGGGTGCGACGTTGATGCGTCCACACAAGCTGCATTCCTGTGACAGCAAGTTTTCACCGGGCCTCTTGGGTGCTTTGTGTACATGGGAATTTACACTCACGTCAAACGAGATAAATGACATTATTCAAATTCCACAGATGAGGAAAGATGCTTAGGCCATGATAACAAATCGGCCAGGCCCTAGCCCCGTCATCAGGAATAAGAGCGTGGCATCTTCCTTCTCTCAGCCTCCCCGCCGTCCTCCTTTCCTCACACCAGACTGCCGACACCAGCGCTGCCTTCGTACCGTGCCCTCTGACGAGCGTCAGCACAGGAAAGGGGCACTGTGGGTCTGCTAGAATCCAAAGGCTGCTTAAGTCGCCACTCCGGTTGTGCAGTTCAGCCAAGTACAAAGTTCAGTACAAAGTTCATTAGGCCAAGTCAACTAATCAACCACTGACACCGCAGAGGCGCCTCTTAAGTGAAACAAGAGCAGGATGCTTCCATCTCCTGGGATGTGAGTGTACATTACGAGGCAGGACCAGGAGCCCAGGGGAGCCGTTGACTGATGCGTAACTTTACGTCCCAGAGTTTCAGCAAAATGCCTTTTTAAACGAGGCAGTGTCTAGCGTGAAGGCAGGTTATCAAACTGCAAACAGCAGGCCATAAAACTGGGCTATGAATTTAACTTAGATTCTCAGACTCCTCTCCCCAAAAGTTTAGATAAACATACTTCCTTCCTCCTAATTGTTTTCTCCTTCTCCTCTGACCCTGAGAAACTGATTCCGTAAAAAAAACCCTCACTAAATAAAAAGGCCAGGCTCTGCCCGCTCGCAGCCTCCTGCCGGAACAGTTTGCTCCCGGCCTCCCGCGTGTCGGTGTGGTGCTGCCTGACAACAGGGCGGCAAGTCGTCCGCAGGGCTGGACTTCCCCAGCCCACTGCCTTTGCGCGGAGATCCGCTCTGACGTTCTGTTTTTAGTGCTGCAGAGTTACAGTCTCCTGCAGCCTCCCTAAGGACCTGGGAGGCAAGACTAGGATTACCTGTCTCACTTTACAGACAAGGAAACTGAGGCACAGAGAGATTAAACAACTTGCTCCAGGTCACACTGAGACTAAGTGATAGAATAGTCCAGCCATTTCTTTGTTGGGGAAAAACTTTGCTTTCTCCCTTGAATTTACACCGCTGGGTGATCAGTTTGTCTGGTCTTCACCTCACACTGTGACACCGGGAATGCCCAGCGCGAGCGGAGGGCCCCACCAGCACTGCAGGGTCTGGAAGTCGGTGCCCGAGGCCTGGACCTCACGTCTCGGAGGCAGGACGCCGCCCTCCTCCGAGTGGGACCGGCCTCACCCGGCCAGCTGCGTTCTCCCTTAGACTGTCTGCAACGGGAGAACTCCCACGTCGCGAAGACAACAGCCCAGCGGCCAGCACGGACTCTCAAAGTTTTTTTGCCTCCATTCAGCTTGGGGAAGAAATGACACTGCCCTGGGGCTTTTCTAGAGGCTCCAACCGCTTGGGTGGACGCTCCCCCAGCCCTCACGTGGGGAGCCCAGCGGGGGGCGCGCCTGCGGCAAAGAGGCTGCCCTTCCCGGGCTGGTGGGGAATTCCGCACGGGGCGGCAGACCAGGGCCGAGTTGACCGACGTGCTGGGTCTCACTCCAGGAGGGACAGCCGCTGCCACGGCCAGCAGACGCGGGCGGTGAGCACCTCAGGGGAACAGGCGGCAGAGAGCCCCAGGCTCCTGGCTTGCCCCCTTCCCAGCCGCTTACTCTCCCTGCAAAGCACCGAGGCTGCTGACATCATCGGGAACCTGCACGGCGGAAGTGGGACCCCCGAGAGCCCCCTCCGCCCCCCGCAGAGAGCGGCCACACATTCTAGCAGCTACAGCAACCGTCCATGGGGGCAGCCTCTGCACTCGGCTGCTAGGGGTGGGTCTCCCAGAGGGGAAACTTGGGCATTTCTCCATCCAGTCACACCTGCCCCCGCGGCTTCTCTTTGGGGGACACGCGCATAAAGCGCCTCCTGGGTCACACTGAGCACGCTTGCGGGTCGCCCTGAGCACTGTGCTCTTGCCATCTCCTTTGCGACCCACCACGGGACAACCTCACCCGGACCATCAGAGGCGGCCGTTCGCGCGGGTCCAGTCACTCGGCAAGCAAAGCTGGCCTGCGTCTGCGCAGACGCTGCACTCTTACGGGGCTGACAGACGTGTGGGCAACCTGACACGTTAAGAGGACGTCCTCAGCCAGGATGCGGGAAACAGCGCCGAGACCCGGCATCTGGGAGCAGCGGCACCATCTCAGGGATCAGGAGAGACCCAACATGGCTCTGGAGTGGCCGTGTCGTGCGGCGTCCCGAAGCCAACCAGTCACCGTGGCCCATTAACACCACCCAGCGTGAGTCAAAAAAAATCAGCAAATAGTCAATAAAACCAGAAGAAAGTGTCTCGTGCAAGATCGCCGACCCAGCAAACGTGATTTCGGGATTATCCTGGCCCAACTGGGAGGCAGAGGCAGTGGGGTGCTCCGCCTGGGGCGGGGGGCTTACCTGGCCGGTGCCTGTTGGCCGCTTCGGCGGGAAGTGCCCCAGCCTGGAACCTTCGGCCTCCGGCCGGACCGCCGGTCCCGCCAGGGTAGTGGTAGATGACAGAGGCGGAGCACAGGCCTTCCAGGGCAGCTGGGGGTTTCAAAACAGCCAAACAAGGGGCGATCAGCAAAAGTCTGGAAGAGGAGCTGAGCAGTTTGTTCTGGGAAGTGCCAATTTTTCCCCAAAGCACAGACTAGCCCTCCAGATGGCCGGTCTTGTCCGGACAGCAACGTGCCACCGTCACCTCCCATGGGCCGCGTCTGGGGGGACTCGGCGCTCGTGGCTCCACTGAGGCACAGCCCTCACAGGGCAGGGCCAGCCCGCAGCACCGCCCCTCGCTGCCCACACTCTCAGCGGGCTGTTCGGCGGCCACACTGACCTGACCCTGGAGAGGGGCTGTAGGCAGCCTGGCTGACGCCGCCGAGGCTGCACGGGACACCTCTCACCCTACGTCAGCCGCACCTGTCCCCACTGGAGCAAACACCCATGGGGCACCCTCCCTGGTTACCGCCTGGGAGTCTCAGGCCTGCCACCTGCCCGCGCAGCCCTCTGTGGTCACCAGCTCGCACCCGCAGACTCGCTGGTGCCGGAAGCCCCGGCCACCGAGGACCACAGAGCGCTTCGTCCACACAGGCACCGACGCGGCTCTCTGCTGTTTTTGAAAACAGCACCGGCAAAGGGCTTCACTATTTACTGATCGATTGCTTTAAAAACATTTTAAGCCATTAAGTGTTAAAATTTTTATGGGAAAATTACATTTTTCAAAACAAAAATGACGCTGGCAGAGCAGCAGTTCCGCATTTTCAGACACCTCTCCGGGCTGCTGTGCGCGTGTGTGGGGCTGGCTGGGAGACAGCACGGCCAGCCGCACACGGCCCTCTCCTCGGGACCCCTGCGGGGCAGAGGCAGAAGTGGGGCGGTTCCTTCTGGGTAGCGGCCACCACCAAGGCCCGGAGCTCACTGCCCCGGGACGCTGCACACGTGCCGGCGCTGACAGATTTTAGACTTTCTTCCAGGAAGTGAAGTGAAGCTCGCAGCCGCCTTCCTCGCCTCTACGCTCCCTTGCCTGTCGGCTCCGCGTTGCCACTGCCTCTCTCCCCACGCTCCTCCCTCGGCTGTAAGAAGCCGAATGGTGCGACTTTAACCCACTCGTTAGCTCTCACCCTGATGTCTCACCCTGATGCCCTCCGCTAAGCTTCTGGAGAGAACTCAGCTCCCTGCCCCCTGCGGGCATTACCAGAGGGGCTGACAGAGGCCCCTGGCAATGCGGCTTCTCTGAGGGAAGACCCCACTCAGCCCTGCCCCCATCCGCCACCTCTCGGGAGAGGCCTGGGGAGGGGCCGGGCCCCCAGCAGGAGGGGCGCACCTGGACCCGGACTGTCCCCGCACCACACCTGGGGCCGCCTCCGGAGGGCTCGGGAGCAGTGGCCCCTGAGTAGGTCTCTTTCTGGGTCTCTTTAGCTGAGATTATCCCACACAGCACCACACTCACCCACACCAGGCGGCCAAGTCAGCAGATTTTAGTGTAGTCACAGTTGTGTAGCCATCACCTCTTGTTCCAGGCTTGTCACCCCCAAGAGAAACCACCTCCCACCGGCCCCTGGGACCAACCACGTGCGGTGGCGGCTGTGGACTGCCTGTCCGCCTGTCCTGCAGCGCACACGCAGCCTCGCGTGTCCGGGCCTCTGACTGCCGAGCTCATCCCCGCTCCGCCGTGGGGGCGGCTCCGAGGAGCTCGAGGAGGGGCGGCCGGCCTGACCCCACCCCCAGGCCCCTCGTGGGTCCAGCGCCCTTACCTCCCAGCCACAGGAAGTCGTTGACAGCGCGCAGGAGCTCCACGGCCATGTGGTAGTGCACCAGGGCGTCCTGCAGCATGCCGGCCTGCAGGCACAGGTCCCCCACGTGCTTGCGCATGCGCCCCTGGCACCGCTTCTTGTAATGTCTGGAGAGAGAAGGCGTGGACAGCGTCGCTGCGGGCGCGTGGCCTGCCCCAGCACGTGAGGCTCGGCCCTCGCCACCCGGGGCGCCCACGGCGACGCGCTCTGGAGCAGAAGCCAGCAGCGGGCACGGCCAGGATGCGCGCGGGCAGCGCCCCGCTCAAAGCCACGGCCCAGTCGCCCTCCCCACGGCAGGCATTGGGCTCCTGCCCGCGCAGACAGCAGGAGGCCGCGCCCCTCACTCCCCTCCCCGTGTCCGCACGGGCTGCAGCTTGCTCCTTAGAAAATTAACTGTCTCCCACTTTCTCAACCTCAAACCCATTATCACTGTATAAAGAGAGCTGCGCGCCTATTACAAGCCAACCTCTGGCTCTGCATAAGGGCCTCAGCCCCCTGGTCCAGAGCACGTGTGAGCAAAGCGCGGGGGGCACCCGCTGACAGCCCGAGACTTCGGCCAGGCCGGGATAGGCTGTCAAACAACCCAAAGTCTTCTGCCTCCACGGCAACTCAGAAGCCGGAGAAACTGTACCAAATAAGTGTCGCTCTTCTTTTGAATATTGAATTTTTTAAAGGATATGATTTCTTAAAGAAAAATGGTAACTGTGACAAGTTGCCACACCCAAGAGAGCAAACTTACTGAGAATAAAAACCTCTCTGGAAACCCGAAAGACGTGAGTTCGGAGCCAAAGGGGCGTTTTGCTCCCCACCCTATCAGACTGCTAAACCCCATCAGCTCTCACTCCAGCCGGGGTTCCCCCAACTCCGACTGGCCAGGAGGCCTGATCTCTGCTCCAACTGTGGGCTGAGCTAGCAGCCCCTGAGCAGAGGGCAGAGGACAGGAGGGCTGGGCCCGGCCTCCTTGGTGAGCGTCTCAGCGGCAGGGCAGGGTTGGGGCAGCCCCTACAAGTCCTCCCCCTAAGAATAGGCAAGAGGGCCTCCCTGGTGGCGCGGGGTCAGTCTCAGCACTGTGAAGCTATCAGCAGCCACTGAGGCCTGAGTCCCATCCCATACCAGGGGCTGACCCACAGGGCGCAGCAGACCTCTCCTGTCTCCCCACTGCTCCTCTCAGCAGTGGGTTTCCAGGATCTGCCAGTTCTGCTCCCCACTCTGTCTCTGGGGAGTCCTCTCACCCCACACCTCTGGCCTGCACCCAGTTTGTCTACACAAAAATAAATAAATCTTTAAAAAAAAGAATAGGCCACATCAGGGCTGGCCTGCCTCAGCCATAACTCTTCAAAAAAGTAAACCTGGGCCTCCCTGGTGGCGCAAGGAGCTGGGGGCGGGTTTAACACTTTGTGTGCCGGTGCCCCTTCAATTTCCCAGCCCTTGGGGCCGGCCATTTTCTGTGCCACCGCATGAATGGTAGAAGCATTCAATAAAACACACACAACTCCTGAACGACTGGATATTAAGAAAACTCATATCTCTCATTAAACACCTTACACTTTCACCAAAACAATGTGTAAAGCTTCTAGACTGAGTACGATCAAAGAAATCGCTCCTAATAGTTCCAAATAAATCCGCCGCGGCGTGAAAAACCGGAGACTAGATGAACACGTATTAATACGTGAACGGCCACCTGATACTGGTGACAAAAACACGCACTAATATGTGAGCGGCCACAAAGTGTTAAGTCTCAGCCTATGAAGCTATCACCAGCTACAGCTATCACCAGCCATTGCAGCACGATTTCAATCCCCGGCCAGGGAGCTTCCCACAGGCCGCAGCAGACCCCTCCTGTCTCCCCGCAGCTCCCCTCAGCAGTGTGCTTCAGTGGATCTGCCTGTTCTGCCCCCGCTGCGCCTGCCGCCTGCCTGCCGGTTCTCAAGGAACACTGAGCCGGGGGCGGGTTACAATGTAGTGTTGTTCCAGTAACAAATGTGAGATTCTTAAAGGTCACATGGGTCAAAAAAATATAAAATATTTTAAATTACGTGAAAATAGAATGAATCCTAATACTTTGGGAAAATCTCCAAAAATCAAAATAACCTGCCTCAGACCCACGTGGAGGAAAGCGCGACCCTCACAGCGCCCCTGCCCGACCAGGTCTTCCCGAGGGTGACCGCTGTCCCTGTCCTCGAGAAGCACAGCAAGAAATAGATGGTGGGACGGTGACTCTCAGATTTCCCACCAGCTGCGATGCGGAAAAGCAACTAACACACGTTAAGCCAATTTTCCTTCAAGTTCAGAATACAAGCTTTCTTACCAAAACCTTTTTTGCAAAAAGGCACGAATCCTTTCTTGGAGGGCAGTAAAATCCATTTTATCTCAAGTCTCTGTAGTGGCAGGAGGACAGCAGGAAGCAGGTTCTCCGTGGGGCTGCGCATAGGTCTAAAGGGAGGGGTCCTGGAGCCATCGGTGGCTTTTAGGCTTTTACTGGTCTCTTGCAGGGAGGCAGCCGGGTACAGGACAGGCAACGGGGCCGGGGGGCCGGGGGCCGGGCAGGTCTCCCAGCCCCCGCGAATCTCCACTCTTTCCGGGCTCTCCGGCGGCGTCTCGTGGCCTCTCTGCTGCACCCCGCACGGTCCTCTGCTCCACACTGTTCTCTGCTGCTGCCTCCACCACCCTTGCTTATAAGCCCCGTCTCTGGCCCAGGTGCGCCCACTCACACACGCCCACACCCTGCTCAGGGGCCGCCATCGGCTGCGCGTAGGCCTTCGAGGCCCATCCTTGGGGGTGGGCGGAAAAACCTGATAACTCTCTCATTTCCCTACAGTCTCTCTCCCAGTCCTGAACTCTCACACATGCAGGTGCTAGAGCCACCAAGCCGTGGGGCACTAGACACGCATCACGACGGCAGGACGGCAGGGCCAGGAGAGGGAGGCTGCCGCAGCCCTCCCTCCGGCCTGCCCGGGACAGCACGTCTTCTCTACCTCGTTTTCCTAATAGACCTGTCCTTTGAAATGTGAAAAAAGGAAAAACACAGCATGGAGGCACGGCAGCTAATACATTTTTTGCTTGGTTTTTATATTTAGTTTTTGCAAATAAATTTACAGCTGACATAAAATTCAGGTACTTAGAGAATGCCAATAACTTGCTGTCGATTTTAAAACCAATAATGAACTTCGAAGCCAAGAGCAACAGAATGTGGCCGCCAAAACCTGACAGGCGTCCTGTAATCTCCTTATTCACACGAGCCATAAGCTCTGGGTTAAAGGAGTTCGATGTAGAGGGGGACAGAAGCAGTGACCTGATACTCCCCAATCCTCATGGCCCCAAATCAGCCAGGAATAAGCCACAGGTGAGGACCCAGCAGTCTCCACAAAGAATTGCTTCCTTTTAGGGCTGTAGCAAAGCACCTAACTCAGTCTTGAGCGTTGAGGCAGGAACCTGAACTTCCTTTCTGCATTTAAAGCCAATTAAAACTCAGTGTGGCTCGGAAAACAAGAGCTTGGTGTTGTAACCCGAAACTGATTGTCCTGAAACATATTTATTCAAACCCACGGAAAAGCAAGAGCTGCTCAACAAGAGTTTGCCGTTCAAATCCAAAGGAGGGGCCTCCCCGGTGGCGCAGCGGTTGAGCGCTGCACTGTGGAGCTGTCGGCAGCAGCGACGCGAGTTCGACGCCCGGCCGGGGAGAATCCCACATGGTGGGGCAGACCTCTCCTGCTTCACCCGCTGCTCCCCTCAGCAGTGTACTTCTGATCTGCCTGTTCTGTTCCCTACTCTGTCTCTGGTGAACCCTCTCGCCGCCCCACGCCTCTGGCCTATACCCCAGCTTGTATGTAAAAATAAATAAATAAATAAATAAATAAAATCCAAAGGAACTTTGATCAAGGCAACCTTCTCTCCTGACAGTCTGAGGGGGAGGGAGCCTAGATTAAGCGCCTCGGCTAAGTGCAATCAAAGGCCCGGCTGAGTTCTGCATAAGTCACCAAGGAAAGAAGGGGACTGTGTTTGTCCTTGGCTCCAGCCACCAGCCCGTACCTCAGAAGAGCCGACCCTGCCCTTCTTTCAACTGAGCTTTCAGAATCGAATATTCAAACCTCAGCGCGTGAAGAGCAAGCTTAGGCCTAACCTGCCTAACACTCTGCTGAAACGAGGCTTATGGGGGAAACTGTAAAGTTTGCATCACAAGTCCAGAGGTTTCTGAGTCTTCGCACCCACGTCATCACAGCGACAAAGTAAAAACCTCTGGGCCTCCCTGGTGGCGCAGCGGTTAAGCGCTGCGCTGTGGAGCTGTCGGCAGCGGCGACGCGAGTTCGACGCCCGGCCAGGGAGAATCCCACATGGTGCGGCAGACCTCTCCTGCCTCGCCCGCTGCTCCCCTCAGCAGTGTACTTCTGATCTGCCTGTTCTGCTCCCCGCTCTGCCTCTGGTGAACACTCTCGCCACCCCACACCTCTGGCCTGTACCCCAGCTTGTATGTAAAAATAAAAAATAAATCTTTAAAAAAAAAAAAAAGAAAACCTCACTCTGCGATGCCAAGCCCTGGGCCCGGGGCCAGGCCTGTAGCATTTCGGCAAGAGACGTTCTTCGGAGAGACCCCGCCTGCTCTGCCCCTCAGGAGCCCAGTGCGGTCCTGCCCCGCACCTGCTGACCAAGGCACTGAGCTGGCCGCGTGGCTCTCTGAGAATGCCCCTGCTGGGCAAGCCGGCCGCGCCCCTCTGAGGCCTGGGGAGACGGAGTGACTCCACGGGGTCCCGGCCTGTGTGCCAGCTGCACTCCTGCCCCTGCTCCCCCACACTTACATCACACGCCCGAGAAGCGGCAACGTGTGCTCCTCTGGCGTCCATCTCCACAGGGCCTGGCGTTTAAAGGGTCGAAACAGCCACCTCCTCCTTCGGAGCACAAATGCTCACAGGGTTGGTTGGCTGGAGGGAACGAGTGTTCCAGAACTCTCCAACAGTCCCCAACACCCCTCTCCTCTGAGCCCCTCTCTGCCCTTCTGGTTCATGGGGAAGACAGGACCCTGGGCTGGGGCCCCGCCCTCCTGGGGCCCTTCTCCCCTTCCCTCCCTCAAGGATGGCGTTAACACACGCACCCACGCACCCGCGCACACACAGGCCACTCCACTGCTGCGTAGTCCGCCTCCATCCTGCGCCCGGGGACGGTCATGGCTCTGAGATGTAGCCTGTCCGTCCTGAGGCTCTGAACAGCCGCCTGCCCAGCCCCCTCGGCCAGGTCACGCTGACTCCAAGCCCCCGAACTCCTCGTGCCCGCACACAAACCTCTGTGATCGGCCCCGCTGCCCAGCCACCAGGAGCACCAGGGATGAGCCCTGGGTGCCCCCACCCGCCACCCCTCGAGGGGCTCATCCACATGTGGTGTGCAGCGCCCCACCCCCAAGCTGCAGGCTCCTCTGAAGACGTCACCTGGACGTCCAACGGGCTCCGAACAACACCCCGGTGGACTCTGGAACTGGATCCCAGCAGCGGCCCCCGTGTACCCTGCTGATAACAGCCTCACACACACCCGTCTGCGCCCCCCATGCTAGCAGCCAGGCCTGCCACCTCTGCCCCTGAGGCTTCTGCCAGCTGTGGTCCCCGGACAGGGCAGGATCCAGCAAGGCCAAGGGAAAGGAGTGCCAAGTCACCCCTAAGGGCACCCCCTCCAGCCCCAGCAGGTCCCTGGGGAAGGAGGCCAAAAGGGGGGGCCACCCCAGGACTAAGACTAGTGAACCGCCCGCCAGGCCCTGGAGCAAAGGGGACGAAGGTCAATTATCGGAGTATCCAGCCCCCCAGACTCAAATGAACTAGCTATTTCGAAAGCACCACTTCCCTGATCGCTGGAAAAGTCCCCCTCGCGTCGGGCAGAGGACCGGTGACATTTAGAAGAGCCTGGGCCCTTGTGCGGGCGTGCGGCGCGGGGAAGGAGCGGGGCGGGCATGCTCAGGGCGAAAGCGCAAGAGAAGCCGGCAGCTGCTTCCTCTGCCAGGGCCCGCGGCCAGCCCGCGGCGGCCAGGGCACACCTGCCCAGCATGCACAGGGCAGGCGACAGCCAGGAAGGCGTGCCTCTCGTGGCCACGGCACAGCCAGGTCAAGCAGGGCTCTGCAGCCTGCGCTCCCAAGGGCAGGTGCCCGCGAACACACCCCGCAGCCGCCTGGCCCGTCGGCCTCTGGCGTCCTCACACCAAACCAAACCGTTAGTGAAGCCTCGCGGACACGGTGCGCGGTCAGACCAAAGCCAGTATCTGAACAGACATCAAGCACCGCTGCGCGCCGCGCTTCCAAAAACAGTCGACGTTTTAAAACTTGGACAACAAAGAGCCGCCCGGGAGGACGGGCTGGGCAGCGGGTCTCGGTCAAAGCAGGCCGGCGGGGGCAGCGCGGGCGCCAGCGAGTCCGGGCAATCGCCCCCAGCCTACCTTTTCAGACCCAACAACGCACTCACAGGGCGGTATGACAGAAAAAAAGAAAAGGGAAGAAAAGAAAGAGGAACAGCAAAAATTAGAAACAACCAGAACTTAAGTAACTGACCGCGAGGACACGACGGGTGCGGGCCTCCGAGCGCGGCGGGCGCCTGCAGGGGAGCAGGCCCTGGGCCCTGGGGCAGGCGGGACGTCAGCGAGTCAGCGCGTGAGGGCCCGCCCGACCCAGCAGAGACGGCCTCGGAGCCACAAAGCCGACCTTGTCAGGCTGGACGCGCCCTCGCCGCGGGGCTGCGGGCGAGAGCAGGCTCGCCCTGCTGGGGGGCACCGCGGCCCACGGTCAGAGACCACGGGGTCGGCGGCCTCGGGGCCACCATGACCCCGGAGGGCACTGGTGATGAGCTCACAGGGTGCTGGGCCGGGGGTCCCGCCAGGGCAGCTCGGACCCCCAGGCAGAGGTTCAGCCCAAGCTCTGCTGCCAGAGACGGGCCGCGCCTCGCACACGGCGGTGCGCCCCAAACAGCCCCACCCTTCCTGGCCAGGCCCGGGGAACGGCCTTGTCACTCCCGACAAAGGGTGAGCAGCGCGTTCAAAGGCAAAGTGAGCGGGCATTTTCTGGGGGGCCCGCACCCTCAAGGTCAAGAGGTCAAGGAGCACCACCTCACGGGGCCCCGTGTGGCCAGGGAGAAGGCGCTGGTCGCGGGGTCCAGCAGGGGCCTAGCCCTCACTGCCACCAGGCCGGCCACCCCCCACAGCCCGCCGTGGTCCAAGAGCGCAGCCGGGTGGGAGCGGTGGGCCGGCTGGCCCGTCTGGCAGCCGCAGCTCAGAGGCACAGCCCGGGAGGCACCCAGCGCCCGCAGCTCTGCCCGCGATGGTGCCAGGCGCCTCCGCCCAGCCCTCGGCCTCAGGACACGAGAAGGGAGCCGCAGGCAGCTCGGAGGGCCACCTGGAGGGCTGAACACCGGTGACCACGGGACACGGCCTGTCTTGCCTGAGGCCACTCGGCGCCCAGGTGAGGGAAACCAGCCACGGCAGGTGCGCTGGGGCAGCCCGCTGCTGACTCGCAGGCCGGCCCTGGCCGGGGCCTCGCCCGGACTCTCTGCCCACCACACAGTCACGTCTGGCATCAGGGTTCGCGAGACAGACCGAGCCTGGGCGGCACGGTCGCTGGCTCTGCCTGGCAAAGGGGGCCGCCTCTGGGGAGACAGTTGCTGCCCAGGCCTTATCTTGACCTCTGACCCCTTCTGCCAGGGCAGTGAGGAAGAGAGCAGAGACAGGACGAGCGAGCCTGCTGTTCCGATGCAAGCGAGAGACGCTGACTTCACTGCTGGGAAACGGGAGTTTCCTGCCCTGTCCAAAACTCCGGCACCCGAGACTCCTCCCCGGGGCCAGGACGCCGGCACCGGAACGACTCCCCAGGCACCCAGAACGTGACCAGAGGCTGGCGGGCAGGCGCCGGCTCCGCTCCACCTCACGGCCGCCGCCTCTATCGCTGCTCCACGGGCAAAGCGAGGGGACAGGCGTAACAGACCTTTCCTGCGGTGCTCTCGGGCCACTGCCCAGTGGGGACAGGCTGCGGCCACCCGGGTCCATATGAGTCTTCTGGTTGCCACGTCAAAAGCAAAACACTGAGGGCTGATTTGAATGATACATTTTATTTAACCCAGTATGTGTAAAGTATTACGGCTTTGACATGTAGTCTAGAGAAAAATGTGAACAAGGGGTTGGCCCTTCTTCCTGCACTGCGTGTGCAGCCTGACACAGCCCACACACAGCACCTCAGCTTGGACCTGCCACCTGGGGGTGGGGAGGGGGGCACCTGCTGGGCAGCAGCGGGGGCAGCCACTAGGGGCCCTGGCTGGAAAAGAGGGGCACATCTACCCCCCCAGCCCTAAAAGGATTGCCTTAACCAAAAGCTGCCCCATTTTTAAAAGTCCGAACGCCCACCTGCCCCCAACTGCAATCCAGCCCCCCATCTGCTTCTCCCTGATGGGAGGCGGCCAAGGGTTCCGGGCCTCCTGGTAGACTTACCTACTATCCGTGTCCAGCCCCACAAAGTCCTTTTTCTCAAAGGGGACACAGAGGAGGGGGATCTTGTCCCCGGACTTGTCGGTGGCCCTGTCCAGGCGCTTGGACTCGAGCACGATGAAGAGCGACTCGATGAAGTCCTCCACGCGCCGCTCCACCGAGGCGCAGTCGTCGTAGCTGGGGTAGAAGGCCACGTCGGTGCGCGGCGGCTCCGCCACGGCCCCCTGCAGCCCGAAGACCAGGAGCCGCGAGTCGTAGAGCGTGGCGCCGTACAGCTCCTTCTGCACGTGGAACTTCTCGAAGGTCTGCGGCCAGTCCTTGGCGGAGAGGCAGTCGGTGATGGTGATGAGGCCCACCACCTTGCGGTGTGTCTGGAAGTCGCCCCACTCGTTGTTCTCGGGCGGGTAGTGGTGCCGGTAGCGGATGCAGAGCTGGCGCTGCGAGTCGCGCACGCTGACCTGGCTCACCGAGCAGATGCGCCGGTAGATGCGGAAGAAGTTCTCCTCCGAGACGATGCCCACCGGCTGCACCACCACCAGGAGGGTCTGGTGGTCCTCGGCGCACTGCATGTAGTCGGGGACGCTCATGGTGAAGCCCCTGCCCGAGAGAAAAGGGAGACTTAGCGGCGCGCCTGCGGCCACTCTGGCCCACATGCCAGGTGGGGCCTGGGGGAGGCTGGGCGGCACCTCCGGTCCCAGCGCGGGGAGAGACGGCTAACAGGGCTCACCCACAACGCGGGAGCCTCGGACCCGAGCTCCCGCAGGGACGGGACGCCTCTACCTCCCTGGTTCCCCCAGCCAAGTAGCCAGGCAGAGCCAGTGCTCAAAAATGCCTGGCTGGGTGGTGGGTGGGTGGTGGGTGGATGGGTGGGTGGGTGGATGTGTAGCTGGACAGACGGAGGAGTATGAACAAGATTTTTTGAGAAAGGAATCCCTGGTCTCCCAACATATTTCGTTTCTGCCTAGAACATAACTGACATATATGTAAGTTACTTCACATCATCCTTTAAATAACGTCACCTCAGTTGCCACAGAAGGACGACGTCGCCCTGCCCGCCCCACCCAGCGGACGGGGCAGGCGGCGGCCTGGGGCAGACACAGGCGGCCAGGACTAGGACAGAAAGAGGCCCCGCGAAAATCACAGTGACAGACCACGTCACACCCCAGACTAACCAGAAAGAAATATACATAAAAATTAGCACGTTTAGGGTCATCTCTGCAGCAGTCAGTGCGCTGACACCCTGCGAGCATCTCCAGAGCTTTTCACCCTCCCCAAAGGAAACTCGGCGCCCCTTGAACATGGCTGCCCGGCCCCACCACCAACCTCTGGCACCCCCATTCTACTTCCTGTCCCTATGGACTTAACTGCTCTAGGGGCCTCAAATATGTGGACTCGGAAGTATCAGTAGTTCTACTTTTGTGAGGACAGAGCCCAAGCTTCACCGACGCTGTAGCACGTGTCAGCCTATCCCTTCCTAGTGCCGGAAATATTCCATCGCAGGGATATGTCACTTCTATTTACTTATTCCTCGGGGTCATCTGGGATGTTTCTAGCTTTGGGCTACTGTGAGTAATGCTGCTAAGGACATGGGTGACAGGCCAAACGTCTTAAGTACGGAAAACACCAAGCGCTTGCAAAGACGGGGCCCAAGGCCACTCTCCTGCGTGACAGGTGACAGGTGGCAGGTGTCTGTGAAGTGGCCGTGCCAGGCCCGGCCGTCGGCCTGCTAGAGATGCTGGCATACGGACGGCTAGAGACATAAGCGAAGGGTCACAGAAGCGAGAACTAGAGACCAAACAAGTGTCCACCATCAGAAGGATGGACAAATAAACTGTGGTCATCTAGCACGACAGGGCACTGGAGAGGAAATGAACGACCCACAGGTAAAACGCAGGCGTGCAGACGAATGGCAGGAGCAAGATGGACGGACAAATAAAGCCCACGCGGGTTACACAGCGGAACAATTCCGCCGGCATCCAGTGCTCAGACCAGCCCCGCTGAATGTGCTGTGAAGGCGCCGGCACCCATGACCAGGCTCTACAGGAAAAAGAACCCTAAGAGTGGGGACCAGGCCGCAAGGGGGAGGCAGGCTAAGAGGGAACAGGCTCCGGCGGTAACAGAGGAGTGATTCCTGGGGCCTCCCTGGTGGCGCAGGGGTTAGGCACAGCACTGTGAAGCTGTCCAGAGCCACTGCAGCACGAGTTTGATCCCTGGCCAGGGAGCTTCCCACATGGCGCAGCAGACCTCTCCTGTCTCCCCGCTGCTCCCCTCAGCATTGGATTTCAGTGGATCCGCCCGTTCTACTCCCCACTCTGTCTCTGGAGAATCCTCTCACCACCCCACACCTCTGGCCTACACCCCAGCTTGTATGCATGTTTCCAAGCTGGGGGCAGGTGCCGGGGTTGCAATCCTTGCAACTGTGTGCTGACGACACACAGCCCGATTGTGTATTTCAAAAAAGGAAGGCAGTCCAGCCTCAGAGTTCCTAGCCTCCTTTTCAGGAGGTTGTCTAGTTCTGGAGCCTCGTCTCAGCCCTTCTCATCTACCCATAGATGATCTGCCGCTCCTGCAATGCCCTCTCTGAGCAAAATTACAGAAGCACAAGCAGGCGGCGCTTACAGACCCAAGTCTGCGGAGACGACGGGTCTTGGACACAGGTCGGAGGGCAGCAGAGGCTGTTTCTCTAGGCTGAAGCAAAACTCGAAAAGGAAGGACAATATATGAGTTTTTCATAAAACCACACTTAAGCCAACTTAGTGTCTCGTAAATATTATCTATTCCTGCTATTTACTTTTAGGTTTTAAGCTTCCTCGTGTTTCAGTGTCAATGCACTTAGGCTTTTGTAAAATGATGGTCAAAGTAGATGGTGCTTGTTTTTTCACCGTCTAACCACACAAAAATTAAAAGGGACAGTGCTGTGATTGAAGTTGCCGTGTTCTGGGATTTCTGTGACATCTAAACCACTACTGCACCCTGGACTCCAAGGTCCCTCTGGGTCCCTTCCAGTTCTTTTTCTTTAAGATTTGTTTTCTTTATTTTTGCATAGAAGAACTGGGGTGTAGGCCAGAGGTGCAGGGATGGGGTGGGTGTGGTAAGATGATTCACCAGAGACAGAGTGGGGGGCAGAATAGGTGGATCTACTGAAGTCCACTGCTGAGGGGAGCAGCGGGGAGACAGGAGGGGTCTGCTGCACCCTGTGGGAAGCTCCCTGGCCGGGGATCGAACTCGTGCTGCAGTGGCTGTGATAGCTTCATTGTGCTAAGACAACCCCTGTGCCCCCAGGGAGGCCCATGTCCCTTCTAAGAAGGCATGGCAAAGCACGCCAGCCATCCAATCCAATCCGTGCTGCGCTCAGTAACCCTTTCAAACTCAAACAAGAGTTTGCCCTGAAGCAGTTCCGCAAATTTCATGTTCATTTTTGCCCAAGGTTCAAAATATGTACCTAACGCAGCAGGAAATTTTTCTCCTACAAGGTTCCCACAAGGAACTGCACTGGACTCACAGCCAGACTTCACAACAAGCTAAAGAAACAAACATCAACGTCTTTGATGTGAAGAAGCCCAGGCTCAGTGACAAACTCAAGGTCTCCTAATCAGTAGGGGACACGCTAGAGCCAACCTCCAAGGTTCAGGCTTTCGGACTGGTTTCCACAAAGGTTATGGCATGAGACCTGGCTTGGAGCCAGTTCTGGTGACAGAGATCAATCTGATACAAACATTAAAATATCAAAAATAGGGGCCTCCCTGGGGGCACAAGGGGTTAAGTATCAGCACCATGAAGCTATCCTCAGCCAGTGCAGCACCAGTTCAATCCCACTCAGTCAGGGAGCTGACCCACAGGGCGCAGCAGACCTCTCTTGTCTCCCCGCTGCCCCCTCAGCAGTGTACATCAGTCAGTCTGCCTGTTCTGCTCCCCACTCTGCTCTGGTGAATCCTCACCCCCCACCCCACACCTCTGGGCTACACCCCAGCTCATGTGCATAAATAAATAACTCTTTTTTTAAAAATCAAAAATATATCCCTTTGGCAGTGCCTGAAAAGCTTCAACAGAGTTATCACGTACACTGTAAATCTCCTCCTAGGTGCACAGCAGAGAGGTCTGAAATATTCGTCCACCAAAAATCTTGCACACCTATGTTCACAGCTGTATATTCCGTAACAGACAAGAAGCAGAAACAACAAGAAAACACGGCTTTCCCACTGATAGAATATTAGTCCACCGTAGAAAGGAGGAAAGTACTAGAACTGCTACTGTATGGCTCAACCCTGAAAACAAGGCACTGAATGAAAGAAGCCAGTCACAAAAGGTCAATGGGGTGTGACTCTGTCTTATGAATTGCCCTAATATGCAAATCTATAAACAGTAAATTTGTGGCTGCAGGGGGTGTGGGAGGGAGAATAACAACATGGAGGGTTTTATTGGAGCGATGAAAATGTCTGGGAAGAGACAGCTGCACGACAGTGAAGAGACACAAACCACTGAAGGCGCTGGGAAGGGTGGGCTTTACGGCATGGAAAGCGGAGAGCTACTATTCTTAAACAAGATTTCTTGGTAGTACCTTCCCCTTGTACTACCAGTCTGCCACATACTTTAAGAAAAGCAAAAGTAAAAGCCCTCCGGAGGCCTTTTCGGCTCGCGGGGTTCCTGGGTCTCCTGCCTCTGGCCGAGCGTTCGGCTTCTTGTTGGGCCCCAGCGAGGCTGCTCTACGAAGTGGAGCTCGCCAGTCCCTGGACTCGTCGGGAGGAAGAGGGGGCTGCCACAGCCGCGACCTCGGCGCGTTCGGAAGTAACCCCGCTCTGCTGGCAGCCTGCTCGGCCCCCCTCTCTCTCCAGAAAAACCAGAGACAGGGCCACCTCCCAGGCAGCGGAGACGCGGGCCCGGGCGCGCGGGGCGGGCACGGGCGGGGCGCCCGCGGGAGGCGCACCTTCCCTCCCCGACTCCCGGCGCGGGCGGGAGCGGCCACGCCAGGGCCTCAGGCAGGGACGCGGCCGACACTGCCGGGCGGGCTTGGGGCAGAAGAGCTCGAGGGGAAAGGGAGGCGGGCGCCGTCCGCGATCGGGGGCTGGAGTCAGGCCCGCGCCCCGAGGGCGGGCGCTGCCGGCGGCGAGGAGGGAGCGGCGGGCAGGGCCCCGCAGGCCGGCGCGGGGGGCGCCCGGGGCGGCAGGGGCGCGCCAGGCTGGCACAGGTGCGGGGCGGCAGGTGCGGGGCGGCAGGTGCGGCGCGGCAGGTGCGGCGCGGCCGCAGGCGCGAGCCCGACCGGGGCGGCAGGTGGGCCGGGGCCGGCGGGCGAGCCCCTCAGCCCGACGCGCGCGGCCTCGCGCGCACACGGGCACTCTCGGGCGCCCTCCCGCCGCCGGCCCGAACCCTGGCGGGAGCCCACCGGGCACTTACACGGTCGGCGGCCCCGGGCAGCGCTCGGCGGAGCGAGGCAGCCTCTGCGGCCGCTTCCCCGACTCGAAGCTGGAGCTTCCGACCGGCGGCCGCGCCGGCACTGCTCCTGCGCGTGCGCGAGCCTGGCCCCGGGCCGGCGCTCCGCTCCGGGTTTTGGCAGAGCCGCGGCCGGGGCAGCGAGGGAGGGAGACCAGGAGCAGGGCGGAGCGCGGGAGGGAAGAAGGCAGGGAAGGGTGGGGAGGGAGGGGAGGGGTGTGGAGGTTGCCCGAGGGGCAACGGAGGAACAAAGAGAAGCTTTTGCTCTTGGAGCCCTTTTTACTGCCTGAGGCAAGCAGGCCTGATTGCAGGCTCTGGCCTCCAGCAGCGGCCCCAGCAGAGCCGCTGTGGCATCACACCCCGAAGCCCAAGCTGGACTTCTGGTCAAGGGCCAAGCACCCCGTGGACATAGTCATCGATGCTCAAAACGACTCCTCTGGGGATCTTAGATTCTCCCTTTCACAAGTTGGGAAACTGAGGCTCAGTCTCGGTGTGCCTCCCTCCCCCTGGGCGAGCTTTATCTGAACTGTCTCAGAGGCTGGCAAGAGCAGGAGCTGGAGGGCACAGGGAGAGCTGACTGCGGAGTGCCTGGTCTCCATCCCCGTGGATAAAGCCGCCCCTGACTTTGAGGGTTAGCAATGCATCCACAGCACGGGCTCCACAGAGCCCACCCCGCCCGCACCCCAGTGTGGGGCAGCGTCCTTAGTTCCTGGGCCCAGGAGCACAGCTATCTAGGGGCAGAGACCACTTAAAGATTTAAAGCCTCTATGTTAAAAATAAAGCAATAAACTTAAGAAGGAATTTACAGCCATCCATGAAAATATGCATATTTGGAAAGATACACAAGGAATTGCAAATAGCGGCATCCCCCAGAAGGCTAGGAGAGCAGGGGACCAGCAAAACCCTCTCTCTCTCTCTCTCTCTGTCTCTCTCTCTCTCATTTTTGTGATCTGCTTGAGTATTTTACCATATACATGTATTTCTTTCTTAATTAAAAAAAAAGTCCACCACGTGACAGGGCAGTTGTGGCTATTTCTGCAAACACAGTAGCAAGGAGAAAGGGAGCATCACTTTTCTTCAAATCAGCAAACATTTATCGACTTTGCTATGTGCCCAGTGCTGTTTTATGACTTATTTCATTATTCATGTTTTTATAAAATAATATGCTAACCCTCATCTTGCTCAGGCCCAGTAGAGAACCAATTAAGTTTTTATTGAATCCCTTTCCAAGGAGTAGAAATGAGTTATAAACAGAACACAGCTTTAGGCCCAAACAGGTGGAGTGGATTTCCAGCACGCCAGAAGGAAAGGTTTTCAACAGAGACGCTGAGGGAGAAAAGCTCAGAACACCACACAAAGCCGCTGGGGTGTTACTCCATGGTTTAGGGGTGCAGATTGACAGTTCTTCAATGCAGAAAACAGATGTTATAAGAGATTTTTTTTTGGAAGTCTGCGTGCCAGAAAGAGGGCTCCAATTTAGTCCACACATCTTCTTAAGACCCACAGAAGGTAACTATTCTTAGCGCTGAGGTCCAGACAGGACACAACACTTGGCTGGGGTCACACAAGTGGCCGGTGCTATTTAGGGAGTCAAATCCACCTGTCCAGCTACGTGGCCTGGCTCTGTCCTTCTCTGTTCTTATCGCCTTCTCTGTCCTTCTCTGTTCTTAATCGCCTCCATAAATGGAATTTGGAAAGCAAGATTGAATGCTGGCAAAAGGAAAATTGCTATTTTTGTACAGTGATTCTCTGTTTGCTATGCACCTGCTTATATTAATGTATTTCATTGTCCCAGAAAAGCTGGGTGTGGGTGGACAGGAAGAGGAGGCTATTCCGCATGTTTTAAAACACCAAGTCTCAGAGAATTTCAGACTTGCTGAAGTCCCACAGCCATCAAATGGAGGGGTCCTGACCAGTTCTGGGGCTGTCGTAGTCCTGGGCTTTGCTCCTTTGGAGAGTTAATATTTCCCAAGCACCTCCTCTGAATGTCAGGAATTCAAAGAATACACCAAAAGGGATCTCACAGAGTTTGTAGACACGTGAAGTTGGACTGGAAGGAGTCTCTTGTGGGTGTAGCCTACAAGGCTCTGTTCAAGTTAGCCGGGAGCAGGACACTTGATGGCCCTGGGGCAATAGGTCCACATCCTGAGGTGTGACCTGGAACACCCAGGGGGAGGTGACGGGTGTGCTTTGCCCCCAGGGACTGATCCCTGGATGCCTTCTTAATAAGACGGGAGACTTGGCTGGGAGTTGGGTGTCTATCATTGGACTCACCCTCCCTGAAGCCAAAATCCAGTGTTCAGTTTGACCCACCCTTTTCTGTCAATAAAAAAGCCAGGACCTTGCTCTTGGGCAGCACCCTGCACTGTGCAGCCCGCTCCACAACTCCCAACTCCCATGTATCAGTGTGGTGTTGCCCAACGCAACAGTCTCTCAAACCCTTAGGCCCAACCTCCAACTAACAACAGCGCCCCACACAGAAGTCCTAATGATGTCGTTTCTTTGGAGCCGATGGATCTGAGAGCGGGGCGGGGTCCTTGGGTTCACTCTGGGAAAGGTTTCACCAGAGCTCCCTTCGGCGGCAGGTGGCGAGTTTCTCCACAAAACTGAGACTCAGTTATATTTACAGAACATGTGCATTAGACAGGAAGTAAAGGGCACTTGTACAGACACAAGCGGGCAGTAAGAGCTGCCCCTGTGAGGGGGCAGGTTTGCTAACAGAGGCCCGCGTGGAGCAGGTCACGGGCAGACAGGCAGGCCACTGCCCTGCAGAGGGACAGAGCTGGTAAAGGAAAGCCCCTGCATAGGCACAGGTGGGCAGAGAAAAGGCTGCCCCAAATTCTTGCTCGGATGGCACTGATAGAGCCCTCTTTCAGTTGGGCGGGGCTCATCTTCCAGGATGGTTCCTGTTTACTGGTTAGCTAGAATTAGAAAAGAGACTGGAGATTCTACAGTGGGCTCGATCTTTGCCCCTGGGCTGCAGTCTAGCTCCTACCTGTGCTTTGTAACTCAGGAGCTGGCACCCAGGGCTTGTGCTCATGGTTATGTTGATTTCTTCTACCCCACTTTCCTGTGTGGGTCTAGTTCTAATCTTATTTTGAATGATATCTCTTCCATCACTAACAGAGGCAGAAGTTTGTTGATACAGGGCCCTGTTAGAATGAGCCAGAATATGCTTCCTGAAACATCCGAAGGACTCTCAAAGCCCAACGCCACAGAAGCTCCCGGGAGCTGAGAACTACTGTGCCAGCTGGAGTCAGAAGCACAGCTGGGAGTGCCTGCTCCGTCGCTCAGAGCGAAAACAACCTTCATGTCTTCATCTAAGAGCAGAGAGGACATCATAGGGCTGTTATCAAGCCGGATTAGGTAAAGCCCAGAATGAGAAAGCACTGAGACCGACCTAAATTCCAAGTATGTCATACGCCCCTTGTGTGGCTTTGGGATAGGGTGACCCACCTCATTAGTTTGATTTATCGGTGACAATGCAAGTTTATGCCTGTCGTTCTGGCTGAGTGTTCAGCTTGGGTAACGTCAGTACCACTCTGCACAAAGCCTATCATTTCTTGGGGTTCTGATCCCCAAAAAGAAGTAAAGGGCTCCTCATGCCTCTCCATGTTGTAAGACTCTCTCCTCCCTGCCTGAAGTGCACCTGGACACCGGTCCTGGAAGTTCAAGTGCCCAAGCCAAGGGAGAAAAAAATTCATTTATTTAACTACCCCCACTTATGGGCCAGACACTTGAACGGACATATATTCACATCTGTTCTTTCAAAATCACGTCGTGGTAGCTTCCATTTACCTGGCAGCTCACGCCAAACATGCTTGGCGCACGTTTCTCACAGAATTCACTCTCTGTGACCTTACAAAGTAGTTGGTGTCATTTAAGGTGAATAAGCAATAGCACGCCTTTCCCCCTTCCTGAGCAGAACTGCAAAATAAGACACAGGAATGAAACAACAGATGTTTGTACGTCAAGTAGTATTGCCAGTCTGTTGGGTGGGGAAGTTTAGCCCTGGAGTCAAACTTCGTTTTGGTTTTCTACTTGCTGCACCCTAGGCCATTCAGATGACTGGTGGCAGACAGCACCCCAGCGCCACAGGCCTCGCCCCATCGACGGCCAGAGCCCACGAGCTAATGCGGGCCGAAGCTTGCGTGCAACCTCGCAAGGCCCTGCAGACAGCTCCCTCTTCTTTCCCAGCTGAGTGTGCAGGGACGGAGGGGCCACCTGTTGGGACGCCAGTGCGGCTGTAGTAGCACGGTCAGAGGAGGTCCCAGGAGCCAGCAGGGCTGGGCGTGAGCTCCCGGTGCGAAAACACACCAGACCGGAGTGGAGAAGCGACCAGCCTGCAAAGGCACAAAGGCGGGGAAACCGCACAGCGACGGCCAAATCGGGGATTCCACGGGCAGGGGCCGCGACCACGCGTCGCAGAGTTCCCCGGCGCCTGGCACAGCTCCCACGCAGCGCGCTCACAGGGAGCTGAGTGAATCACGCGAAAGAACGAAAGTGCGGGACGCCGGAGCCCGCCACAGGGGTCCAGAGCGGCTCCACCTTCCGGTTTTTTCCTGCCCAATCAACGCCTGGGCTCGCCCGCCCGCCCCACCCCATCCCGTCCCAGGCCACACCCCCACCCGCCCCTGTGGCTCCAGCCCGGCTGCGCGCAAACCCCGGAACGCTGGATTCCAGGGACCGCCTCGATGTCAGTGCGCATGCTCCAGACCTGGCCGCTGGGCGCTATCAGTTCCCCGCGGCGCCCAGGGCGGACTGGAAAGCGATTGGCTGGGGGAACGGAAGTGGAGTCCCGCGCGCCCCCCTCACGCCAGCTCCCCACGCAACACCGAAGACCCATTTTCACTAGCAACAGCCCCACCACGAGGACCCCTCAGACTAGAAGAGGCGGTCCCGACCGGAACCTCTCCACGCGCAGGCGGAGATCCGTGGCCGGCGGCCGGAAGTGACGCACAGCGCGAGCGGAAGGACGGAAGCCCGGCGCCTGTTGCCCTGGCAACCGAGCTCCTCGCTGCGCGTCCCGAGCGCCAGAGGCGGCGGGGCCTGGCGGGGCACCGCGCGGCCGGGGGCGCCCTGGGGCTGGCGCGGAGCCCGCGTTCCCGCCGCGCGGACCCGTGGCCCGGCCACCGACGCGGAGAGAACCGGCCTGTCCCGCTCGCGCCGCCGCCCTCCCGGGACGCCCTGCCCGTCCTCCCGCGGCCCGACCTGAGCGCGGACCGCGTCCCTCTTCACTTGCCCCAAAGCCAGGCCCCGAAGCGTCCGTCCTTTCTGGGGGCCGCAGGCCGCAGTACCCGCCCGGCGCGCCCCTCGCCCTGACTTCACGGGGCTCCTTTCCGTCCTCCCGGCGGCGAGCTCTGACCTGCGGGGGTGATCGGCGCTTCCCACTTTCTGCATTTCCTCGTTTTTCTTTTAAAAGCTTACATGCACTGATCTCTTAGTGAGACAGATCATGTTCAAGGAGAACGGTCCTTTGTTTTCAAAGAACGTGTTACTTTGGGAACACTTTTTTTTTAATTTATGCATACAAGCTGGGGTACAGGCCAGAGGCGTGGGGCGGCGAGAGGGTTCACCAGAGACAGAGCGGGGAGCAGAACAGGCAGATCAGAAATACACTGCTGAGGGGAGCAGCTGGCGAGGCAGGAGAGGTCTGCCGCACCATGTGGGAATCTCCCCGGCCGGGCATCAAACTCGCGTCGCCGCTGCCGACAGCTCCACAGCGCAGCGCTCAGCCGCTGCGCCACCGGGGAGGCCACTTTGGGAACACTTTTGAGGAGTAACTCTTTAATAGACAAACGCTGAAAGCCCGTCCGAGTTGTAAACAGCAGTCCCGTCACACCTTATCCATAGTCAGCAATTGTTTCCTTTTCCGCTTTGTTTGTGCTGTTTTTCAAGATAAAGATAGAGATAAGTAGCTGCCCTGAAAACACTTTGTAGCTATTTCCCCCTGTCCCTTCCAGGACATGTTACAATTAGTTGACACTTTTTTTTTTTGTATCCTTCCTTTTGCAACAATTTCTGAGTTTCTGTGTCTTTCATGATCCTGGTATGCTGGAATAATGCAAATCAGCTCTTTTGCAGAATGTTCCCAGTTTGAGTTTGTCCAAGGCTTTTCCTCATGGTTAGATTCAGGTTGTGCCATCTCTAAAACAGTCCGCCAAGGGAGGCGGGTCCTTCCTGCAGTTATCTCAGAGGCACCAGGCTTGGGCTTGTCTCGCTTGATGTTGAGTCGCTTGGCTAAGGCGGAGCCTGCCAAGTTTCTCCGCTGCGAAGGTTACTTTTCTTGCCGTTGCAATTCAGTAATTCGTGAATTTTTTGGAGGTGAAATTTCACATGTAATCTATTCTTCATGAACAGATTTAACATCCACAGACCTCTCAAGAACAATTACCACAAAGCCTGGCAGATGTTCTCTGTTTACTACATTTTACACAATGCATAGGCTCAGTGAGATTTTCTGGGAAATAATGTGTTCACCAAGAAGATAATTGGCAATCAGTAAATGTTATTTACTATATTAGGTTCCCTTCCTTTATAGATTGATAAGGAGACTTCCTGTTTTGTGGAATATAATGAAAAGCACTGGATTAATTTGCCATCCAGATAATTATTTTTTCATGCTAACATCTAAGTAGATGTTATATATTAGCAATGAATTTTTGGAATTACTAAGAGAGTCCCCAAATATGCACACGCATGTACACACACCACACCACACACACACAGTACAAAAAAAGACTGAAAAATTATAAATGTGAGCAGGTAAAATTTAAGCGCCCTCACCATATGTTGTGGCCATCTGTAGAACAAGAAGACCTGTAAATGTAAATTATAATATATCCAACTCAAAAATAACTGATTTTACATTTTAAAATACTGTTTAAATATGAAAAAACTTTGAGAAAAATCCGAACATAGGAGCAACTGCAAATCCATGTCTGACCGCCAGGTGGAGGAATAAACTAGGTAATTACTCCAGGAAAACAGACATCTCCGCAGGTCTGAATTAGGACCTAATTGCCACAAAAACCTAGGATTTTGTCACTTTGTCAAGAGAGGTGGCCTCAGTCTGTTCTGTGCAAATTCAGAAAAAGACTGAGGCTAGGAAAAAATTCACAAGAGGTTTAGTTGAATAGGCAGTAGTGACTTAATTCTTGAACTGGATGGGTCAAGAATTACATTATATTGATACAACACGTTACCTATAAAATAATATATAATCTAATTTGAAATAATGTGCCTTACAAATCAAGCTTTTCTTTTTTTTTTAAGACTTATTTATTTACACATACAAGCTGGGGTACAGGCCAGAGGTGTGGGGTGGCGAGAGGGCTCACCAGAGACAGAGCGGGGAGCAGAACAGGCAGATCAGAAATACACTGCTGAGGGGAGCAGCGGGCGAGGCAGGAGAGGTCTGCCGCACCATGTGGGATTCTCCCCGGCTGGGCGTGGAACTCGCGTCGCCGCTGCCGACAGTTCCACAGCGCAGCGCTTAACCGCTGCGCCACCGGGGAGGCCGGCGACGCCAGTTTGATGCCCCGCCAGGGAGATTCCCACAGGGCACCGCAGACCTCTCCTCCCTCGCCCGCTGCTCCCCTCAGCAGTGTGTTTCCATCCATCTGCCTTTCTGCTCCCCACTCTGTCTCTGGTGAGCCCTCTCACCGCCCCACACCTCTGGCCTGTGCCCAGGCTTGTATGCATAAATAAATCTTTAAAAAAAAACAAAACCAGAATTTATTAAAAAAAAAAAAACTCAGGGAAGAGTTTTCCCACGGCCACACTGGGGCAGCTGAGTTTCCCACGCTGGGGGGAAACACGGGGCTCAGCACGTAAGCCTGGCCCTGGGAAATCCTCCCTGGTGGTCAGTGTGTCGCCCCTAAAAATGTCTACCCCTCAGTTATCCATGCCGTTGCCGCGTCTTGCTTTCCTCCTCCGAAGCAGATAGAGGATTCACATGACTTGTGGCAACAATAGAAAAGAAAAAGGAAAAACCAGAAACAGTAGAATGGAGGATGGGCAGGGGGGGCTGGGAGAGGGGTCCTGGGACCCGCCCGCAGCGGGGTGTGAGCACAGTCAAGGGCTCCGTGTCACAGGGAACCGCTGAGACGGCAGCTCTTCACTGGCCCCACCGCAAGAGAGCAAGGGCCGCTGCGTGCGGCGAGGCGGTCTGTGATGGCGCAGCGGTCACGCCGCAACACGGAGCGCCTGCGGGCAACAAGGCGCTGTGCGCCTTAAACCTGCACGAGTTACAGTCATCACTCAATCCTTTCATTAAAAAAAAAAAAGGATTCCAGTCAGGCTGAATCAATGGTGATGGGCCAGATCTAAATCACCCCGATATCTCCCCGCCTGGCGGGACCCATCGCGTCCACCCCAGCCCTCATTCCTGCCAAAGCCTTGGGAGCTGGAGTGAACCGTGAAGAAACAGCAGCTAAGCCCAAACGAGGGGCATTCTATAAAATAATTGACCGATGAGCTTCAAAAACTGCGAGCCCAGGGCAGATGGAGTAGATGTTCTAGATTAAAGAAGACAAGGCAATGGCACCTGGGATTCTAGATCATTTTGCCAAAAACAAATGATCGGGACGGCTGGTCGGAGCTGAACCCCCAGGCGGAGGGCCAGACGTGCCACCGCGGTAGCACCGGCCTCCTGTGTGAGCCGTGGTGATGGAGAGGCAGCTGCCTGGGGAAACACTCACCAGCACTGTTTAGGGCTGTTGGGGCAACAGGTGCCCACATTAAAATGGTTCTGGGGGCCTCCCTGGTGGCACAGCGGTTCAGCGCTGCGCTGTGGAGCTGTCGGCAGCCACAACCCAAGTTTGACGCCCGGCCAGGGAGATTCCCACATGGCGCGGCAGACCTCTCCTGCCTCGCCCGCTGCTGCCCTCCGCAGTGTGTTTCCGTCCATCTGCCTGTGCTGCTCCCCGCTCTGTCTCTGGTGAACCCTCTCACCACCCCACGCCTCTGGCCTGTGCCCCAGCTTGTATGCATACATAAATAAATCTTCAAAAAAATGGTTCTGGAAAATAAGTTATTTGTACTGTACTTGACACAAGTTTCAAGTTACTCAACAAGTATTAGAAAGAGGATGCAGACAGTCCGGCAGTTAAAAACACAGCCCAGTTTCCAGGCCTGACAGACTCCCGGAGGAGTCTTGAATGTGTTTTTTTTAAAGCACAGCCAAGTTTGGAAAGCAACTGCTCCCCTGGCCTGAGAACAGGAAACTCAGCCTGTACGTGCAGAACCATTTCCTCTCCTCGTCCTCTCATCCAGCGCATTGCGCAGCAGCTAAGAAAACAAGTCTTCCGTGAGAGCGGCCGGTGCAGTTCAGCCTCTGAACCCCTGAGGTACTTGTTTTCTATTCCTGCCTCTAGAGACTCCCCCACCATTTAAAAAAGGCCACTTTAAACAAGAACACTAAGTTGCTCTCTGCAAGGGCTCCTTTCACTGCCGCCCCAAAGAATCACTGGGCACCTGGCCAGTCACCCCTTCCTGGGAAAAGGCCCGCCGGGGCCACAGTGGGGCGTCTGCTTTGATAGCAAGACCCAGCCCCAGTCACAGAGACTGGCCCCTGCAGGATGGGGACTTCGGAGGCCACTCTCTCCTCCCTCGCCTTCCATGCAATCCGCAGGACACCTGCTGTGGCTCACACTGCTCAGGGCAGTGGATGGTCCCTGTTCACAGACTGAAGAATTAATACAGCTAAGATGTCCATAGGATGCGAAATATTCTGCAGACTTAGTTCAATCTCTATCAAAATTTTAAAGGCATGTTTCACATAAATAGAATAAAGTCATACAAATTTCTATGAACCATAAGAGACCTGCTTAGCCTGAAAAGAACACAACTTGAGGCAACACACTTCCTGAATTCAAGCTTTATGACAAAGCTATAATATTCAGACCAGTAAGGCACTGGATAAAAACACACATAGATCAATTAAACAGAACAGAAAGCCCAAATATCAACCCACACACTGATGGTCAGTTCATTTATGACAACATAGTCTGGAATTACAATGGAGGGAAGGGTAATCTCTTCAACAAACAGTGTCAGGGAACTGGACAGTCGCATGCAAAGACTAAAACTGGAGCCCAGGCCTCCCCGGTGGCGCAGCGGTTGAACGCTGCGCTGTGGAGCTGTTGGCAGTGGCGACTCGAGTTCGATGCCCGGCCAGGGAGAGTCCCACATGGCGCAGCAGACCTCTCCCGCCTCTCCCGCTGCTCCCCTCAGCAGTGTATTTCTGATCTGCCTGTTGTACTCCCCTCTGGTGAACTCTGTCTCTGGTGAACCCTCTCACCACCCCACGCCTCTGGCCTGCACCCCAGCTTGCGTGTATAAATAAAAAATAAAATAAAATAAAATAAAACTGGAGCCCTAACTCCCACCCTTAGAGGCGGCGGCTTATCGCATTTCTCCGATGCTTAGTGATGTGAGCAACTTTTCATGTACCTGTTGGCCATTTCTAAGTCTTCTCTGAGAAAATGTGTACTCAGATCCTCTGTCCATTTTTTAAATGTTTTTTTTCTGATACGTTGGGTAATTGATTACACATTTTGGATATTGATCTGATTAATCATCATCAGACATATGATTTGCAAATATTTTTCTCCCATTCTGTAGGTTGCAACATTAAAACTTTTATAGGGAAACGTCAAATAAGCATAGAGCTACATAATTTGTGTTAGGTAGGACCCCGAGATCATAAACAACAAAAGGAAAAGAAATAGGTAAAGTGAAGAACATCAAACGAAAAGTTCCTGTGTGTCAAAAAGCATGACCGAGAGCAAGAAGACGGCACACGGGGCGGGAGAGGCGGCAGAACGACCGAGAACCGCAGGCCTGTGCGCGACACCCAGCACATGCGCGGGGCCTCGGCGACTCAGGAACGAAGAAGACAAATGACCCACCTGAAAAGTAGAAAAAGAATCTTTTTTTTTTTTAAAGATTTACGTATTTTTGCATACACGCAGAGCTGCAGGCCAGAGGTGTGTTGGGTGAGAGGGTTCACCAGAGACAGAGTGGGGAGCAGAACAGGCAGACGGACTGAAACACACTGCTGAGGGGAGCAGCGGGCGAGGCAGGAGAGGTCTGCTGCGCCCTGTGGGAACCTCCCCGGCCGGGCGTTGAACTCACGCCGCAGCCGCCGACAGCTCCACAGCGCTGTGCTTAACCCGCTGCGCCACCAGGGAGGCCCCAAAAAGAATCTTCTGCTAGATATTTCACCAAAGAAATGGCCAACAAGCACAAAAAGACACTTGTCATCAGGAAAATGCCAAAGTGACTAGGATAACAGACAGATGAAGACGTTCACGGGTGGATGGAGAGACACCCAGACCCCGGTGACTGCTAGTGGGACTGGAAAGTGGGAAACAATTGGCAGCTCCTCAAAAGGTTAAACATAGGGCATCCCTGGGGGCGCAGGGGTTAAGTCTCAGCACTATGGAGCTGTCCGCAGCCACTGCAGCACGAGTTCGATCCCCGGCCAGGGAGCTTCCCACAGGGCGCAGCAGACCCCTCTTGTCTCCCCGCTGCTTCCCTCAGCAGTGGACTTCAGTGGATCTGCCTGTTCTGCTCCCCACTGTCTCTCCTCCCACCCCTCCCCCCCACCTCTGGCCTGCACCCCAGCTCTTGTATGCATAAATAAATCTATTTTAAAAAAAAAAAGGAAAGCTAACACAGGCACCCACGCACTCACAGCAGTGCCCCCGCCCACGGAGGAACACCCCACGTGCCCGTCAAGGGAGGGGTGGCTTTGCAGTGTGGCCCCTCGGGATGCCACTCAGCAACAGGAGGCGCAAAGCGACCCACCACACGGTGTCCTTGGGAAAGCGTGTTAGTGTGAGGAGCCACACATCACAAAAGCCCCGCCACCGGAGACGCCCAAGTCAGAGAAATCTGGAGTCGGGAGACAGATTCGTGGGTACCAGGGCGGGGAGACGGGCACAATGTGGGGGGCACTGCTAACGGGTGTGGGGTTTCTTTGGGGGGCAATGAAAACATTCTAAAGTTGTCGGACTAAGACCCAGATGCGCAAGCAGGCCCCACGATGGCCACACAGCAGAGTGAAGTGACGAAAGCCACCGCACGCTCTCTGAGGGCGGGTGTTGTGGAATGTGGATTTTATTGCCACACAGTGCTTATTTTTAAAATTCCCTGTTAATAAGCAAAGAGCAAAAACATTAAAAAGTCTGAATCTCGAAAGTGTCTCGTGTAAAAACTACAAAGTCCCAGAAAGGACACCCAGCCCACTCAGAGCGCGGAACTGGGCGGGGAGCGCGGGCGGGCGGGCGGGCGGCTGAGAGGCCCCGGAGGCCAGGGCGGGCCCGGGGCATTTGCACTGGCACCTGGTGGACGCTGCTGCCCGACAGGCCCCCTGCATCCACGGGCTCCGGCTGGATCTTTGCCTCACAGGGTGAAGAGGGGGGCTCGGCCTCTCCAGCAGGTTCCAGGGCATCCCCAGGATGACAGTGTCTCCTCTGAGTGCGTGACCTTGAGCTTTCCTCTCCTTTCCAGCTCAGTGCCTCAAGGGCAGAGAGGGGCTCCATTTCCCAGAAGGGGTGGCCGCCAGTGTTGAGAGTCCATTCAACTCCATTCACCGAGCGGCCCGAGGGCCCAGCCCAGGGCGCAGGCGGGGGCGTGGCCAGCCCGCAGATGGACAAGACCCCCCACTGGGAGCTCTGCCATCTTCCACTGTTTCTAAACACGCAGCAAAGAGCCTGAGACGGACTTGCGGGGCCGGAGGCGCCATGTGTCGGCAGAATGGTCCCTCCAGCACCCCAGGACTCGGCATTTGGAGACAGGACCCTCCCAGGGTAAGCACGTTAAAGGGGACCCTACCCAAGCTGACTGGGGTCCTCATAAGAAAAGGAGATTAAGGCCCAGGCAGGCCCAGCAGCAAGCCCACGTTCGGACCGAAGAGGCGGAGGCGTCTGTGAGCCCAGCAGGGACCTGCGGAGAAGCCAGGCCTCCACCCCAGCCCCGGGACTGAGCTGGGGGGGAGGTGCTGCGCCGCAGTTGGCGCCCCGGTCTGCAGCGCGGTTATGGGCGGAGCGCACGCGCGGCACAAGGTCCTCTCCGCAGGGCAAGGCCCGAGCCTCCGCGGACCTGTGAGCTGACCCAGCCAGAGGGCGCTGCAGGTGCGATGCAGCTCGAGGGGGGGCTGTCCCGGAGGGTCCCGCGTGTGCGGTGTAGTCGCCTCGGCCCTGAAGAGGGAGGGAGGCAGACCTGACGCGCCGAATGAAGATGGAGGAAGAGGCACCCGGGGTGCGGCGCCGCTGGAAGCTGGGAAGCCGCGGCTGGGTTTGCCGCAGCTCCTGAAGCTGTTTGTCTGGCTTTCACCGACTAGTCCCCCACAAATTTCGAGGTTTCAAGCGAGGAACACTTACTGTGGGTCACACAACAGGGGAGGAAGGACGAGGTGCGCTGCGCACACGCTGGGGCTGACACTGGTGGGGTTCCTGGTTTTTTGGGACCAGTCCCCCACGCTTCGCACTGCGGGCTGTGCTGGGCATGCGCAGGTGCTTCTTGCACCAGGTCTTGTGAGCATCTCGAGTCTCCCCAGGGCGCAGGCGCGCACGCGATGGGGCCCAGGGCTTCTGGTCAGCCTTCTGGAGCCAACAGGTTTCCGCTGGCTCCGGAGCCCTTGCCTGCATGCCAGAGGCCGCTGCGGCGGCTGTTTCTGCTGTGATTGGCTGAATTCCGGCTAGCCCGGCCCCCCAGCGGGAGGCTAGGCCCTGGGGTTGGCCTGGGGTCCTGGAAGGGCCTCCCCGCCGCCTGCAGAAGGCGCTCAGCCCTGCCGCGCGCGGTCCTCCTGAACGCACAGACAGTAAGCGTGTGCTCTGGAAGCAACTGGGGTGACTTGTTACAGTCAGGACACTGACACAGCCCCCATTTACAGGGGGGCCAGGGAGCCTCGGGTGAGGCCCCTCCTGGGTGAGTGGAGAGCCCAGGTCTCAGCAGAGGTTGGCCGGCTCCAGCCCAAGTTCTCCCCGTACCCCATCTTGCCCCTCACCTGCTGCCTCTCGGCCTCGGGGTGCAGGTGGGCCTCGGAGACCACCTGGACCCACCTGGGCCTTTCGGGACAGGCCTTTCGGGAGGTCTTCCGTCTCTGTCCCCGAAACAGGCTGCCCGGTGTCTGTGCTGTAAGGCAGTTGTCCTGTTTTGTGACCCCAAGGCTTACGCTGCGGGACCGGGCTGCGGGGCGACCACTGCGCGGCCCTTCTTCTGACCAAACCTCAGCCCCTCCGCTGCCAGGCCCGCGGGGGAAACAAAGCCATTATCAGACACGGGTGCGCCGAGCGTGCGGGGAGGGCCGCTGCTTCCCTCGGGGCTGGTGATGTCAGCCCTCGGAACAGCGTGTCCTGGAAATAAATTTCCTTTTAGAGGGATGTGTCTGAGCCGGGGCAGCCAGGAAAAAGTGGGTCAGCACTTGGTGTTGTTCTTGAACACGCACTCACAGCCGAGCTTTACCTGGGCGCCGCGCCAAGGGGGCGGCCTTGATGAGGCTTTGCCATCCTGCCCGTGTTCAAGCCTGAGATGGGGAAAGACGTGGTGCCAGGACCCAGGAGGCAGGGCTGGGGGCTGGCACCTGTGGTGCCAAGAGAGGCGAGGAGGCTGGGGAGGGTACCGGCCTTCTGCTGCTGCCTCAGGATCTGCCACCGAGGTGGCGGTAGAGGCCAACCGAGCCAGGGGCACTGGGGGGAAGGCCAAGGGGCGCGGCCATTCTCTGAGCTCATCTGCATCTCGGCAGGAGGAAGTTTCCTTCAGCTGCGGGACTGAGGCCCCATGTCCCCTCGGGCCCCCTCAGCGGCTCTCCCCTCCCTCTTCCAGCGGGAGCCGGCCCCTCTCTGCCGCCCCTTCCCCTTCCTCTTCGAAGGGCTCCCGCCGGGCTCATCCCCCAACTCTGCATCAGAAACGTCACATCTTCACAGTCGCTTCTGTCCGGTGAGGCAGCATATTCGCAGGTCCTGGGAGGGGGCACCGACCTCAGTGGGGTGACTGTGGGACCCCACAGGGGAGCAAGTTGGGCGCAGACTTGGCTGCGCCGCACGGGGCCGGGGCTCAGGGGATGAAGGAGCCGCGAGCTGGCCGGAGGCAGAAGCTGCCTCTGTGGGACGGCGGGTCAGAGCGCGCTGCGGGTCAGCGCCAGGCGGCCCGGGCGCCCTCGGCATGCCACAGGCCGTCCTGGCGCTCCCACGCCCGCCTGCCCCTTTCCCGAGCTGCGCCAGCCTGGCCTGAGCCTCGTGCTCGCCTGGCCCCACCCAGGTGGGGTGCCCTGGTTGATACAAGCTGGCCGCTTTCCCCAGCCCCGGGGGCTCCCCAGAGAGCCCCCATCTGCTCGATATTCCCAGGGCATGCCCGAGACTCAGGCCCTGTGAGAGCTGCCCGCTCTCCCTCCACCCTGGGCCCGGTCAGTCACCCGCACCAGGCCCGCTGGCGTCCAGGCAGCAGCGCCAGTGCCCACCCAGGACACCTGCCGCAGGAGACAGCAGGGAGGCCGCGCCCCCACCTACCTGTGGGAGAGCCCACCTCTGAGCGCGGGGCGTCTCCCCTCAGGCCCCAGGGCAAAGCCTCGCTGTCTCTGTGGTGGAATCCGAGCAGCTGCTGGGCCCCACTGAGAGCCGAGCCTGGGGGAGGAGGGCACTGGGTCAGCTCCGACGCTTGGAGCGCGGCCGGCCCGCCCTTGTGCCATGTGACCGAGCCCCCTCACAGTTTCCTCCGCTGAGGCCGGGCATCCTTGGGGGCCCTAGGGGCGCACGCTCGGGGAGCGGCGGGTGAAGCGTGGGCCCCGGGCGGGTTCGCGCTCGCTTTTCCCACTCCCTCAATAAACCTATTCTCCTCAGCATCGTCTGAGAGATTCAGGGGCGCCCACGCACAAAGCGGATTCCACGCAAGACCCCAGCGAGCCGGTCTGCGGTGAGGGCGCCCGGGGGCGGCGCACGCGTTTCCGGAGAGCCGCTCGGAGCAGGAGGCCGCCCCGCGCCGCGGCCAGGCTGTCTGGACGTGCCTGCTGATTGAAAGAAACGTCCCCATCGCCTGCAAAGGCTGATTTTTCCGATGTCGACAAAGTCACTCCAGGGGAGCCTGTGGGTCCTTAGCGACGCGAACCCCTCCCGGCACTGGGCGCAGCGGCCGCGGCCCGTGTTTGTGAGTGCGTGGGCTGGGGGAGGGGAAAACTCCCTCCAAATAGGCTCGCATTCAAGGACACCCTTCCCTTGGACAGGGTGTCGGCTGAGGTGGGCCCCAGGGATACAAGTGCTTCCCTCCAAACGTGACATGCGGGGGCAGCCAGAGGGGCCTGCTGAGCCAGGATGGGTGAGCTGGTGAGGACCACGGCTCAGCCACAGTTTTCTTTTGTCTTACAAAAGCATTGCAGGAAATCCGAGGGCGACGGAGAACAGGAAAACGTCCGATGTCTGCCCCGCACTGCGGGCGGCTCGCGCCTTCCCGCTGGTTTACCCGACAGCGAGCGGCGTCTCGCGGATGGAGGCGAACACCCGAGTGGTAAGTGGACACACGAGGCCAAACCGGAAGGAGCAAGGAGGCGCCGCATGCAGCACGTGGGCACAGACAGCGCGGGGGCCCACGGGTAGAGCGGGACGCGGGACTTGGAGGCCGCGGGGAGAGGGCCCGGCTCCCAGGCTGTCCTCCCAGGCTGGGGCTCTCCCCGCGTCTGCACTGGAGAAGAGACTGAACCGGGCAGTGTGCTGAGGCCAAGATAAGCAGGAGACTGGGAGTCCGAAAAATGCAGAGAACAAATAGAAAATAGACCAAAAAGGGAAACAAAAAAAAGCAAAAGACGCAGAAAGACCGTCAGGAAGACTCGGCTGCCAGGGCCGTGGGGGGGCCGGGGCGGGACACCCAGGCCCGCCCTGCAGTCCGGTCTCGGCCTCTTCTCCAGCTGTGCCCCCCGAGCCCCAGGACCAGCAGCTACAGGATGGGGGACTCTGGAGGGTCACTGCTTTGGGCACCGGGGGCCCTGATTCCTGCCAGTGATTTCTGGGCCTAATCCCTCGTGGGTAGAATTAAGAGTTTTATGGGTTATGAGTCAGGAGCTCAATTCTGCAGACCCGAGGCGTGGCTCCGTGGATACAGTGGTACACGGCCCGTGTCGAAGCCGATCTGGACGCTCACCCACCCCTCACCCTGCCGCAGCTCCCCGCAGCTGGACTTGGGTCCTGGCCGTTGCCTTTCTGCAGTCCTCACCACAGCTGGGACTGTGGCCCAGCCTTCTTCCATGTCACTGCTAACTAGATGACACGGGATAGTGCAATTCCCATCTGGTCACCTGGGCAAAGGAAATCATCCCTTACGCCTCCGGGTTCAATCATCAGACCGACTGGTAAGATTAAAAGCCAAAGTGAAACTCAATAATGACACATGTATCTCCTACATCCAGGGGAAGGACCCTGCAGGATTGAGTAACTTGCCCTCGGTTTCAGCAACTATCTTTTGCAGAGATAGAAAAATTCATCCTAAGGGCCTCCCCAGTAGCCCAGGGGTTAAATCTCAGTGTCACTGCTAAGGCCTGAGTTCAATCCCCGGCCAGAGAGCTGACCCACAGGACACAGCAGACCTCTCCTGTCTCCCCGCTGCTCCCCTCAGCAGTGTATTCAGTCTGCCTGTTCTGCTCCCCACTCTGTCTCTGGTGAATCCTCTCACCCCCTACACCTCTGGCCTACACCCCAGTTCTTCTATGCAAAAATAAATTTAAAAAAATTTTAAAGAAAAATTTATCCTAAAATGTATATGAAATCTTGAGGGATTTGGAATAGCCAAAACAGTCTTTAAGGAGAAAGATGGGGTCCTCACATGTCCTCATCTGAACACCTACTACAAAGCTAGTCATCAAAATAATGTGGCATAAAGACAGACACGGAGACACGTGGCCAAAGGCTTCTCAACGAGAGTATCCAGAACAGTGAGTGGTGAAAGCAGTCTTTCCAACAAGTGGTACTGGGAAAGCACTATCTATCTGCAAAAGACTGAAGTTGGACTCCCCTTCCACTATAAGACAGATTAACTCAGAGAAGATCTAAGGTCTAAGTACAAGAGCGAAAAAGATAAAGGTTCTAGAAGAAAACACAGAAAAAAAGCTTTGTGGCATTGTGTTTGATAATTCTTGAATATGACACCGAGTGTGGAGACAGCAAAAGAAAAAAATAGATGCACTGGACTGTACCAAACTTAACATTTCCATGCCCTGGTTTCTCTTCAGATCACATAAATCTTTCGTCTTTTACCTAACTTAAAACTTCTGGATATCGGAAGATGCCATCAACAGAGAGAAAAGACAAGGCACGGAATGGAGAAAGTGTCTGCAAATCATGTGTCCACTTAAGGACTAATATCAGCAATAAAGAACTCCTACAGGGCCTCCCTGTTGCCTCAGTGGGTTAAGTGTAGTGTCAGCACTATGAAGCTATCGCAGCCACTAAAGCACAAGTTCAATCCCCCGCCAGGGAGCGTCCCACAGGGCGCAGCAGACCTCTCCTGTCTCCCCGCTGCTCCCGTCAGCAGTGGATTTCAGTTGATCTGTCTGTTCCGCTTCCCACTCTGTCTCTGGTGAATCCTCTCATCCCCCCCCCACACCTCTGACCTACACCCCAGTTCTTGTATGCATAACTAAATAAATCTTTAAAGAAAAAAAACCTGCTACAGTTACACACACACGCATGCACACAAGTAAAAGACTCAGATGGACATTTCTCCAAAGTAGATGTACAAACGGCCAACAAGCCTGTGAAAATACACTGAACTCACTAATGAGCACAGCAACGCGCAGCTGAGCATGAGACACCACTTCGCACCCATAGGGATGTCTTTAGGAAAAAACAGAAAATAAGATTAGGTAGAACGTGGAGAAACTGGAGCCCACACACTGCTGGTAGGAATGCAAAATGGTGCAGCTGTTTGAAAAACCGGCACGGCGGTGCCTCAGAAATCACACACAGAATGACCACATGCCCCGGCAGCTGCTTCCTGGCAGCAAACAGCGGGGAGCGGGGCTCAAACGCATCCCCCCCTTGTTCACAGCAGAGCTAGTCACGATGGTGGAAAGGCAGAAGCAGCCTGACAGTCCATCCAGGGTGGACAGATTTAAAATAAAGTGTGTGTGTTCTGTACACACAATGGAGTATGACTGTCTTTAACAGGCAAGTTCTAACATGTTCCAACATGGGTGACACTTGGAACACACTGAGTGACGTCAGCCCCTGGAGGACACGTGGCGGGACCCTCTACACAGCTACCAGGGGCCAGGCCCACAGAGGGAGGGCGAAGGGGTGTCCAGGGCGGGCGTGCTTAATGGGGACGGAGGATCAGGGCATGGAGGTGAGAAAGTTCTGGAGGCCGCAGGACGTGCGTGTGCTCGAGGCCACTGAATTCTGCACTTAAACGTGGCTTCCGAGGCCGGCTGAACGCCGGGTGTTACTGTTTCTGTTTCTCAGTCACGTGTCAGCTTTTGTCGGTGGGCTGGAAACTCCGTGACTTCCCCCCAGGGTCCGCAGCCTCGCTCCCACCACTTCTGCCCTTGGTCCAGACTGCTCCCTTTGCCCTCGCCCCGAGATGCCAGGCCTCCCACACGCCACCGCGTGGGGCGCTGCCAGCCACCCACTGTCGCGGCCGTCCCCGCCGTGGGCTCAGGTTGGCTCCTTGTTATCCCCGCATTCAGGCCGCGCTCCGTAATGACAGCCTGGCATAATTATATTTTATAATTTGCGTAATTATATTCCACAGAGCTAAATGATCGTTATTATCATCATTGAATATTTATTAAGCACTTCTAGCCAGGCAAAGATAGCAAGACATGACCTCAGCTCCGGAAATCCTCCTCCCTCATTCTACCCCAAATTCATTTCGCGTTAGGTTGCCCTCCTTGGAGAGGGGGCCTGGGGCTTTCCGTCCTGAGCTGATACACGAGGTTGCCAGCGAGGATGAGGACCGCGCCGGGCACCACGGCTCACCTCCGAGCCCCGTGACAACAGGCCACGCCGACTCGCCGCCCTCGGCTGGGCGCCTCCCCCAGGGCTCAGCTGCTGCCCGCCGCCTGCCTAGGCTGGAGCGCCTGTCTCATTTTGAAACGGCACCTCTTTTCTGAAGATCTCCATCGCCCCCCCCTTCTCAAGATGATGGACTTCCAGGCCCCCTGCCAACTGCACAGGGGCCGCTCCCTTTTCCTCCTTTTCTCTTCAGAGGCCTCTCTTCTGTTCCCGTTCCGAATCTTTACCCACCCTGCTCTCAAATGTGCCCCAAAGAGAACAACTCTCATCACCCAGAAGAGCTGGAGAAACAAAACCTGACAGTGAGAAAACACATCCGCAGCGCAGCCCGTCTCCGTGCGGACCAAAGGCCCGGCGTGCAGGGGCTTCTGCCCAGAGTGTGAAGGGGAAGGCGCGCCCAGGAGGCGCCGACTCGGGGGCTCACGGGCCTCCCGCCTCGCCTGGCACGGAGCAGGCTGGCACATGCACTTGGCCACTGAGTGGGTTTGCAGTGGGACCTGCTCCCCTCTGAACACGGCTCCCGGCTGCCCAGCAGGACGGCCCAGCCTCGCACCTGCCTGCCGAGACAGTACCACCGCCTCGCAAGCCACACCGACCGCTCTGGCCTTTCGTTTCTCTGCTTCGCCAAGGCGCCTGCCTCCTTGGGCCCTGACTGTCTGGGCAGAAGGCTTGCCCCACCACGGCCCCTCTGCACGCTGCTCTGCCTCCTCTTCCCCAGACCTCAGCCCGCGGCTCTTCTCAGGCGCTGCCCTCCCCCACACTGTGATCCACACAGCACGTGCCGTAGGGAGGGTCTGCCTCCTCTGTCTCCCTTGGCCTTGAAAGCCCCACGGGAGGTGGCCACAGCTGCTCTGCCTGCTGGCTGCACCTTGTGCCCCGCAGGGCCTGATGGGTCCAGCAAGTCCAAGGGTCCATGGAAAGTGTGACTTTAATGGGAACGACAAGCAACACGTTTTAATACAGGTTAACAGCAGCTATAGTACACTTCTGATTCAAAATCAGCGCCCAACTTGTAAATAAAGACCCAGAAGGCTTCTAGCGACAAACAGTCATTTGCAACTGTCCACCCACTCATTCTCCAGCCCCCTTACTCTAGTTCAGGGTACTGCGGGCTGGAACCAGCTCAGGGTGCGCCGTGCACAGGACGCCCCTCACAGCAGGGTGTCACACTCAGCGTGACTGGGAGGTTGGAGACGTGCCACTGGATCTCACGAGCACCTCTCTGGGATGTGGGGAGAAACTGGTTTCCAGAAAAACTCACAAAGACACCAGAGAATGTGCAAACCTCACAGACCAGGGGCCTGGTGGCACCAAGTCGTCTTTCTCACTCACCTCACAACAAAACTACATCAGATGAAACATTCTCCAAGGGCTGATGAATTTGGTGCCGTCCTTGCCTTTTCACCCTTCTCCTGCGGGACAGAGCACACAGCAGGTGCTAAAATTGGTCATATGGCGGAAGGCAGATGTGAGAGACATTCCCAACACTACGAATGTCAGAAATCAGGAGCACCGTGGTACCTCCCCTTGGTCTCAAGGAAGACTTGAGAGCAGTGAATTTTCGGAGCCCCCTACACTTGCAGAAGCATGTTCTACAAGCACGTGTCACACCTGTAAGCGTTACCTAAGTGATGGGCAGAACTGAAGTCAGAAAGGTTAAACAAGACTGGCTTTGACTTTCCTAAACTCTCTTCCTATCAGCTTTGCGGCAGGAGGCGCTACATGGCAGTTCGGGCTTCTGCGGAGCGCTTTGCAGCGAAGTGCTTTCTCATCCCCTCCCCTTAGTCCTCCTTCCTGACCTGGGACAGGCAGCGCTGGATGGACATAGCTGACGGGGCCAGGCACTTGGAGCAACATAAGTCGGGCATTTTCACTCCACACAACCTGCCCCACCTTTGCAAATGAGAACACACAGCCTATGCCTGGGGTGGCCCTGCTGAGAGGTAGGACGGTCACTCAGCCCAGTTCGCCGGTTCCTCCTTTAAGAAAACCTTTTCCATTGGCTGGGTGGACGCCCCATCCCTGGTTTTCCTCTTAGGCCAGGGCCATTTATTCCCAGTCTCCTTTGCTGCATTTTTCTCCTCTCCCCTTGAAGCGCGGTCCTCAGACCCGTCTACTCTCTACACTCTACTAGACAGGTCCACGCCAGTCTGCGGTTTTCCCTATCACCCAGACAATGCCACCTCCTAACTTCACTGCTCCAGGCTGGGATGACCCCACTGGCCCCTCGCCACTGCCACTAGTGTTCCAGGGGCCACTGAAACGCAAACCTCTGCCGAATTTCCTCCGCAGACAGCGTTCCCCATCTCAGCAAGGGGCACCACCACTCCTTCGTGCCAACTCCTCACATCAGCAAGCCCTGTTGGCACTGCCTTCAAACTGGATCCCAGCTCCTACGACCTCCCACCACCTCCCTAATGCAACGGGCAGCACCCCCAGCATCATGTCCCTAAGTCTCCACGGTGCTCCCTGCCTGCTTCCATTCTTGCCTTCCTGGTCTAGCCGCGCGCGCGCGCACACGCACACACACACACACACACACACACACACACACACACACACGAGTCAACCTCGCAAAATTTTAAATGGAATCTTCTTACTCTCGAAGGGCCGCCCGACTCATCTGCAAAGAACGCCACGGTCTACACGGCTTGCCTGATGCACGCCCCACCATCTCCTCCCAGCTCACTGGCCCGAGCCGCACTGGCTGCGCCTGTCACCGGCGGGCACCCGGCTCTGCTTCCCCAGCACCTCCTGCCCGCGGCTGCTCGGCGGGAGAGGGTCGCCTTGGCACGCGTGCCCTCCTCCCTGGCCTGCTTCCTCGCAGGGGAAGGGCTTGCTTCCCGTTCACCGCCCGGCCGCTCCCCTGCCACCCCGGGGACACCAGCACCCCGGCCTCTCCTCGGCCCCCGGCCTGCCTCCGCCGCGCTTGCTCTTTTCTGTCTTCCCCCGGCACGCCGGCTTCGGGAAGGCCCTTTAGTCACCGCTGAAGCCCCGTCGCAGCACTGAACTCACTCGAGAAGCGCGCTCGAGCCCTTTCCTCGCCAACGGGCAGACCTCAACCAACCGCTCAGACCCCGGGGACCCGCCCCCCGCCGGGCGCCCAGCAACCCCCAGCTCCCCAGAGGAGCGCGCCCCCCGCCCTTTCTCCCTTCTGCGCAGCCTCGGGGCGTGGTGCGCGGAGCACCACGGGACTTGTAGTCCAGGGCGGGCGAGGCGCCCTGCGGGTCCCCGCGGCCGCGCCTCCCCGACACTACAACTCCCACGGGGCAGCGGGACGTCGCCCCTGCACCGTCGGCCGGCCATCTCACGGCGGGAAGCGGGCGGAGGCGCGCTCGCGGTCGGGTCCCGGCGGCCGCCCCGGGGCAGGGGCACAAAGATGGCGGACGTGGCCGTCGGCAAAGACAAGTGCGGGGAGCAACGGCTCGTGTCGCTGCCCCTGTCCCGCATCCGCGTCATCATGAAGAGCTCCCCCGAGGTGTCCAGCATCAACCAGGAGGCGCTGGTGCTCACGGCCAAGGCCACGGTGAGGCGGGCCGCGCGCGGGGACCGAGGGGAGGGGGCACCCCGCCCGCCGGCCCACCGCCTCTTCCAGGCCCCTTCGGCCCCCTCCGCGGGCGCGCGCGCCGCCTCCCGCCCCTCCCACGCCGCGCGCGCCCCCTCCTCTGGCCCCGCCCCCTCCGCGCCGCTCCCGGCCTGCCTCGCGCGCCGCTCCCGGCCTGCCTCGCGCCGGCGCCGCCCGGGCTGCGGCGCTGGCTGGCGCGAGCCTTCGCCTTGTCTCCCTTCGGCCCGTGTCACGGCCTGGGGGCGGTAGGAGCTCCGGGCTGTCCCGTCGGGGCCGGCCGCTCCCCACCGCCGGCGGGGCGCCGCGGACCGCAGCTGCTCGGGGTGGCGCCTCAGCTGTTCGGCCGCGCGGCCCCGCCGCCCCCCACCCCAGGCCGGCCGCGGCCCCAGGGCCGGGCGGCCCCACCGCAGGGTGGGCTGGCGGGGCGGGGCGCGGCGCCCCTGGGTACCGGGGCCTGAGGCCGGGCGGGCGCCCCCGCGCTGGGAGCGACGGCTGGAGCGCGAGGCCGACGGTGAGAACGGGGCGGCCTCTCACCTCCGGCTGCAGCGGCTGGTCGCGGCGGCTCCCGTCGTCGCTCGCTCGGGCGGTTTCGCAGGTTGCGCCTGAGCCGGGGGGCCCCGCTTCCCCGCCGGCGCGCCCTGTGGTTTAACTAGGGCGCAAGGTCATGCGCAGCCGCTCGGCTTACTGCGTTTCCGAGAGTAAGTCCTGCGGCGATTGCCAAGGGACGTCTTTTAGTTTCTCCTTTCGCTTCAGGAGCTCTTCGTGCAGCACCTGGCCGCCTGCTCGTACGGACGCGGCAGCGGGCGGGAGAGGAAGGCCCTCACCTACAGTGATCTGTCAAGCACTGCGGAGGAGTCGGAAACTTTCCAGTTTCTTGCAGGTACTTGGCCTTGAGACATGGGCTTGGAAAATGCTCAGTAAGGGCAGCGCCCCCCTCGCTGCCTTCGTTGCCGTCGCGTCCTGCTGCTTTTCCAGATAACCGTGACCGTGCGCGGGGAGAGGCCCGCGGCTCTGAGTGCGCCCGAGCCGCATGAGGGCTGCAGTCGGCGCGGGGTGTTTGCGTGGCTGAGCCCGGCAGAGCCGGCCCCTTTAGGCTGCCTCCCACTGAGGGGAAAACTGGTCTTGGCAACGAAACTGCCAGCAGCGTCGGGGTCATTTTGTTTGGGCAACAGCTGAAAAGAGCTTGAGTTTGCCCTTGGGCTGCGCGCCCCTCAGCCTGGGCAGGGCTGTTGCTCGCCTGCAGGGCACGGGTTCCAGTCAGCGGGATGGACACGGGCCTGCTCGCATTGGTCGGGGGCGGTGCGAGCTTCTCGCTGTTCCGCCCGCAGCCGGAGTCGGCTTTTGTCCTACTGTGGAACGTCACGCAGGAAACGGCGCTCGCGCTGTGCGTGGCTGCGTTCGCGGCCCCGTAACCAGCTGCTGGTCTCAGGCTTTGTGTTTTCCAGACATATTACCGAAGAAGATGGTCGCTAGCAAGTATCTGAAGATGCTTCAGGAGCAGAGGGAAGAAGATGAGGAAGAGGAGAACGCCAGCCACGCGAGCGGCGACGACGCGGAGCCCTAAGCCAGAGAGCGCTTCACGTCAGCCTGCCGAGGCGGCCGCGGGGCCGGCTCCGTGTGCAGGGCGCGCTGCCGCCGCTCGGGTCTGCCCCGCACAGACGTTTGCGTTCTTCCCTGGGGGGCCGGCACACCCGGCGCACCTACGCCCCTGCAGCCACGGGGAGGGGCGCCGCGGAGGGCCCGGGAAGAGGCGCGGTGCGAAGCAGGTGCAGCCGGAGGCCGCGGGCAGCCTGGGGTAACGTCGCAGTTTACAGGTAGATTTTGAAGAGCTTCTCAGTGTCCGTTGTGTAAATTGATACATGCAGATCTGGAAATTCTTGTGAATAGCTTGGTTGAGCTTTAGCTAGATACGGAGTTTATGGGTAGCGTGTTGCATTTGAATTTTTGTGTTTTGGAAAAAACCTGTTTGTCCAAATTCCATTTTTTAGCCTGTAAGCAAGTAAGCTTTCCCTTTTCTTATTAAAAAACTGGACATGTTTTTACAGTAAAATCTGTGGCACTAGTCTTGAAACTGTTCTAATGCCTTGCTTATTCCCTTGGACTTGTGATGTTTAAAAAGAAGCATTTCCAACACTTTCATCCCCAGAAAAAAATTCAAGCCAAACTTTTGGGTGCAAAAAGAATTCTTTCTTCTGCATCAGCATGTTTTTCTTGAGCACATCTTTACGTTGAAGATCTCTCCCGTTTTACGGTTCGTTTCTATACGTCCATGGGCATTGTTTTCACTATCCACAAAGAGAAAACGGACCATAAGCCCTAATTTTATTTTGACACCCCCCACCTCAGCTCTGATTTTTTTTTACATAGGTAAGTTTTTGACACGTCACTCTTTACCAAACAGAATTTGTACCTTGGGAAATGATCCTTTAGCGTCCAGCCTGGGGGTGGCCAGTGAAGATGCTGGCAGGCCACGTGTTTCCGCTGGGGTCAGCCCTGGCCTCGGCTCCCTCCGGCCCTCTCTGTCCTCCGTGTTTCTGACTTTGTTCAAAATGCAGGTTTGGGTTCGCGGTTCTGAGGTAGGCAGTGGGAGTCTTGGCGCCAGCACGACGCCCGAGGCCCGGCCGTGCCCCGCTGAACCGAGCCGCCCCCTGCTCCGGCGGCAGCAGCCAGCAGCCAGCTCTCTGGAAAGGTCCATGCGGAGAATATTGCGGTCTGTGGCGTGTGTGGTCTGTTACAGCTGCTCAGCGCTGCTGTTTGTAGAAGGGCCACTTCGGCGATGCAGGGACGAGCACGACTGCATCAGTCACTTTATTTCTGAAATTGGAATTTTGCATGATTTTCATGCCTCGAAATACTTTGATTTCTTCCAGCCATTGAGAATGTAAGAGCCGTTCTTACTCAGCTCCCTACCGCCTGTCTGCAGGTCCTAGGCCGGTGTGGCCCCAGGCTGACTATACCTGTTGTCTCCCCAGTGCCCTCGAAGGGCCGTCCTCAGATGGCACTCGGGCCTCGCACGTGGTCAGGCTGGGGTGAAGAGCCTTTCCCCTCATCTCACGGGTGCTGGCTTCGAGACCCCCCGACTCCTCCCAGACACAGTTCATTCCTGTGATCTCGGCCCGAAACGCCAAATTCTCAGGGTGACACGCCTGACCCCGCTGAGCGCGCTGTTCCAGGTGGGCCCCTGCGTGGGGGCCGGGCTCGCTTCCCCCAAGGAAGGCCCGCCCCTATTGTGGGGGCCGGACCCCTAGCCCGTGCAGAGGGGAGAACCCAGAAACCGTGCGAGAAAACTAGAGACCTTTGGGAGAGGCAGCTGTAAATACGAGGAATTTTATTTTATTTTTTTGCTGACATACTATGAGGCAAAACAAAATTGACACCATACAAAATAACTTTATAAAATATCATTCACATCATATTTTATCAGATTTACAGCATTCTGTGCATGTTAAGGTTTATGTAAGGAGGTGAAAAAACACTATGCCAAACTTGTAGTATTAGTTTATATACACACAGTAAGAAACAAAACAAGTAACTGTTGGGTTTTCCATGAATTTATTGCAAAAATAGTGCAAACTACTTAACCTAGTAAGCTGTAAAACAAACTCGAAAGGACCCAGCTAAGCTTAAACACGACAATAGATGCTCAGTGTCTCAGCCTGTAGCTTTCTTCACCAGTTTATCTTCTGTCAATCAAGACCACCCCCATCTGTGCAGTTTAGGGTGAGCGCTGGGGCTAGAGATGTGAAGATTGGCTCCCAGAGACCGGGGGGAGCTGGCTGCCGGACTCCAGCAGCACCTTTAGGCTCACGCTGCTCGCTCGACGGCCGCGCGGAGGCCGGGAGGCCGGCCTTAGCAGAGGGCGCCCGCCGTGCCCGCCCGCCCGCCCGCCCGCCCGCGGGCCATGGAGGAAAGAGTCCAGCGAGCAGCGGGAACAGAAAGGGCTGGGAACATTATTGTCTGCTTATAGACAGGGTGTCCTTTTTTCAGGTGCTTTTGGGTAAAGTATTCTACTGGTGGGTAACCTTTGAACCAGATATTGCAGTAAGTAAGTTAAAAAAAAAAAAAAGGATACTGTAGCCCTACAAGAGTAACTTTAAAATTTCTTTCAACAGTCTATTGGGGTCCAAAAAGCATACATCTAAACAAAGTAAGAGCAAAACAAAATGCTACATATAAAAGCTAAAGAAACAAAAATGCAGCATATTCAGGTTCTTTTTCTTGAGGTACCTATAGAAATTTAATCACCTGCCCCAAGTACTCTTGTTAGGTAAAAAACAAAATGCTTACTGGTCAGCCAATTGGAGGGCATTTATTATTAGCGAGAAAGTGCAACGACGCCGATCTTATATGCAGCATACTAGAGGATGATCTACTCTTTACAAAATATAGCTTACGTATCGACCCGATGGAAGTGTAAAATTAAAAACCTTTCACTAGAATCATCCCTTTTTTTTTGAGATCCTGCAGCTAAAAGCCTCCCGTATCAACATCCAAAATTTCGCCACAAGGAATGTTGGTTCTCTTGTAAAATTCAGAGATCTCGTTAAAATAGTAAAACTACAGACTACAGGAAAGAGCCCTAATTTTTATCTCTTATTGGTACAAAATCAAATTCTTAAGACTCCAAAATATTATGTTACCTCCAAAAAATTAAAAAAGATCGCCATAGTAGGAAAAGTCTAGAATTGTAAACTGCCAAATAGAAAAGCACGGAAAGTCAGCGATCTCCTGTCGTATCTCCTCACCTGCCAGGAAGCTTCCCTGCGTCACAAAAATGCTGGGGCTGCTGCTGAGTGCAGCCCCCGCCCCCAGCTTCACGTCCCCCCGTCCTCCAGATGGTCACTAACCCCTCCGCTGGAGGGGTCAGGAGAGGGAAATCGACAACAGTCCATTTGCTGCTTATGAAATAAACTTTAAAAACACGCCAGAGGAGGGGCGTGCGTGGCTACGGAAGCAACGCTCAGAGTACTTGTCTTTTTTTTTTTTTTTTTGGCCGCCCCTTCATTGGCACAGAAAATAAAGTAACAGTTACAAATACGTGCATAGAAGAGTTTGGAATTTATGGTTTGTAAAATGCTAAATTTGTTTGTTTATGGACATAATTTTTTTTTTCCTTTTTACAAGAGGGCAGTTGGGACTCCAATATATGTGAGTAGTTGCTGGGGGGAGGGGGCTCAATCGAATTCCATGGCCAATTGGGTAATATAAAATACTTAGTTTCAAAGTGATTTTTTTTCAATGCATTAGGATTCAACACAAAAGGCACAACATAAATAAAAGTCATTAAATAAACAGAAATGATGATTTCAAGCTTCGTGTGGAGTTACATCTCACTGTTTGGTTACGTTTTCCAATTAAATTTGACAAACTTAGTAAATAGCACCCAACTGTTTAACTGAGGTAGATCCACATTGTAAAGAAAGCTGGGTCCCCTCCATTTTGTGTCTAAATTTAAAGATGCTTTTACAAAGACAAAAATCCATTTAATCATATGCAGAAGCCAGGACAGGCGGCACCACCCGAAGAAGCTGAGAACACGAGCAGGTCTGCCAGTGAGACCCACTTCCAAGCCACACTCTCCGTCAGCCACAAGTCACCCTCAGACTGGAGGGAATAAAACCTAACACTTAAAAACAACCCTGAAAACGTCTCCAGACTTCCACAACAGGCCTCCCCGGCCGGCCGCCCCGCGCACTGCCAGCGCCTGGCGCTCTGCCCTAGCCACGTGGTCGGACGGCATCGCTCACTCCGCCGGGTATTTTTGCATACTCTGAAGCTTGCAAATTTAACATCTGATTAAGGCTTAATGGAAAATGGCGTCCCCTCGGCACTGGACGCGAGGGGCGCGAGGCGGCCGGGCGCGTCGAGCAGGTGCTGTGACTCCATCAGTGACGTCACACTCCACGGAGCAAATGAGAAACGACACAGACGGCCGGGGACATGCACACGGGCTCCACGGGGACAGCCGATGCCCAGCGGGCCCCAGCTGCTCAGCTTCTCAGAAAACTGTAAACTCGGAACGGCCATAATACATTTTGATTCAAAATGTCTTCTAAAATATTTTATCGTGGGGGAAAATTAAGGAGGGACAAGATCTATCTATGGAACTTTTGAATTCATTTTTGGTTCTTTTTGAATTATTTTATAAAAATAAAATAAAACTAGAAAAGTTGATAAAACTCAGGGTTCAAAACCCCTCAATACACATCAGGTAAGTGATCTGAAGTACACCAGAGGTAAGAAGGATCTGGATTGAGACACTACATTCTTTTCTTGGATTGAATGAGTAATTAGCCACTTTGCTGCACAGAAACTTACAATATTTTCTTAAAAGTTTTTAAAAAGTAAAAACTCACTTGCCTCTACAGATAGAAAATATGACTCCACACCTTCAACAACTACATCAAAACCCACTACAAGCTCAGGACCGAAGCTCAACGTATGCTAGTCTGTACACTCGGGGCGCCCTGCCTCTGCCCGGCGCTGCAGAGGGGCCCAAGCTGCTACGGCTGCTCTGCTCTGCGGCCGGCGGCGCCCAGGGCCCCGCCGCGAGCACAGGGCTGGGAGGGAAGGGCCGAGCGGAGCGCCGAGGAGTCTCTAAGTTTGCAAAGGAATCACGGTGGACTCTCCTTTCCTCGAAACCGAGACTCCAGCCTTGACGGGAAAGGGTGGTTTTTAACTGGAGCAGCAGCCAAGGAACCGCTCGCTCCCTGGCTCGAACGCGGCGCACATGCACTGGCGTCCTCGGGCTTGGCTCGGGTGCCCTGTGGGCAGAGCAGAGCCCCGCGCTCTGTGCCCCTGGCAGTTCCTAGACCCAGTCCCCACGCCCTCCCGGCTCCACTCAGCCTTCTCGTAAGTGGCTGGCAGCCAACCCACCAGCTTTTGCCGAAGGTCACGGTCCTTGGCTGAGAGGGGCTCGCACAGGTCTCCCGACGGGGCCCGGCGTGCCCCGCCGGGCAGCCACACGGCCAGGGGCAGGTCGGCGCCGGCTGGCTTTCCAGTCCACACCCGCCCCGTGACTCTGAGGGACACTGAGGACTGGACTTGAAAGGCACAGTCAGCCCGGGTGTTCTGGAACACGCTCGGCCCGGTACCCACGGAGACCCAGGAGGGTCGGGTGCTTCCCGGGGCAGAGGTGCCTCCGCACCCCTCAGGCCTGTCCATGCAGCGCCCAGAGTTCAGAGGAGCCACGGGGCTGTGGGGTGGGCGCTCGGGATCAGCTCCTGGTTTCAAGAGCCCTGAAGACTCGGTGAGTGAGGTCGGCCTCTGCCCTGGCTCCCGGGGACGCTCACGGGGAGTTAGTATTTGGTCTTTTAGCGTGAAGTCTGGACTCTGTAAGCCCAAAGAGCCTCCTCCAACCTCCCCCGGGGACTGGGATGAGGTGAGGACTCAGCCCTTCGGTCACACCAGCGAGGGCACCGAAAGCCGTGCAAGGCGGCTGCGGTTTCCTCGTCCACCAGCAAGACGGAAAATTGTTAACAAAGCACCAGTAACCTTCACCTCGCTCGCCGAGCAGCCGCCGTGCACGCCAGGAAGGCGGGAGAGCCCCCTGGTCTCCGGACACGCACGCGAGAGGCGCCCAACGGTTGGGGCTGCCAGGCGGCCACCGAGGACAGCGGCCCGGCAGCAGCGGGGGGTGGGGGCAGGGCCCGGGCCTCGGTGTCCAAGGCGAGGAGGAACGGACCAGGACGCGCCTGGAGTGTCTCCGGGCCAGTGTGGGGGTCTGCGGGGCGTCCAGGAGGAGAGCAGAGCCGCCGCCCACGCCCAGACCCCCGCCCCGGCCCCGAAGAGCAAAGCAGCGGTGCGCCCGGCAGCAAACGCCAGTGTTTTGGAGCGGGAGGACCGGGGGCCGGTGGAGGCTGAGAGGCAGTGGGCGCTAGGCAGCCGCCGCGGGCAGGCGCAGGCCGTTTCTGGCAGCAAAGTGGTTAATCGGCGGGGGGGGCTCAGCGCACGGCCGCCCGGGGGGCTCCTGCAGTCGGCACAGGGCCCGGGGGGCCTTCCAACCGAGGGCCTTGGCCTTGAACAGAACCTTTCGCTTTCAGGTCATCTTTAAGTGGGGGTGGGGGGTAACTTGAGGCTCCCAGGCCAAAGGTCAGCGGTGGACCTGGATGGACGATGGTTCTGGAAACCAGGCAGCTACCTCTAAGGTGCTACTTGCAGGAGCGCCGGTGTGGGGCCCCTTGAGGTTTCCGGAGCGGGCCGTGGCCGAGGGCAGGGAGGCCGTTCTCAACGCCTTCGCAGAGCGAAGCGGCAAAGTGCTTTCTGGCGTCGAACAGGCGAGCGGGAGCAAGGCCAGGTCCCCTGCCCACGCCCGCCTGCCGCGGGGTCCCCGGCCCGCCCCGACACTGCAGGGTCACAGTGTGGCGCACGCATGTTCACGCCGAGGCGGGCGGGCAGAGCTCACGGTCCGGCTCCCCGGGCCACGCTCTGGCCACGCTCGGTGTGGACGGCGACACCAAGAGCAGACAGGATCTGCTGAAAATTCAGAGGTAGCCTTGATCTGCGTTTACTTTCTTTAAACGCACAGGCATTTAGAAACGGCCTTCTGCAGTGATCCGGCGAAGCCGATACATTCACCGAGGCAACGAAACGGCCAAACACACCCACCCAGAAAGCAGCGAGCGAGGGGCCCGCACGGTGCCCGCATGCAGGGGAGCCCGACCCGGAGCCACCGCACGCAGGTCACGCGGCGGGCGGGACCCGGGCGCCTGGTCTGGGGAAGTCGCGAGGCTGCGGCGGCGCCGGGGGCCACAGGGCGCCCCGTCCCAACCGTCAGCGTGGGATGGAGCTAGGAGGGACGCGCTGGGAGCCGCCGGGGCACACGCAGGGGCGTAAGAGGCCCTGAAGTGTTCAAAACCTACAACTGACCCTCTGAAAACGCCGCCTTCGACGCCAGAGAGCGGGCGCTCCGCGCCACAGCCCCAAACTTCCTTTCGGAGCGCGAGCACAGGCCCGCCGGCCACCTCGGGAGCCACCGTCCCCCCGACGCCCGCAGAGGCAAGGCTGGGGACAGGAAAAGGAGTTGTCAGAAAATCGGTGCGACCATTCTGAGGTGAAAGTCTTTCTCACGGGGCAGCTGGCGTGAGGCGCCCGCGCAGCCGTGGCGGGGGGCTCAGCTGTCTGGGGCGGGCTTACGCCTAAGAAAACACTCGCGTTCTGGAGGCGAGCCTGTGAGCGTCGCGAGGCTCCCTGCCCCAGCGCGGCGGCACGCGTGGGAGTGAGGTCACGGCAAAGTCTATGGCTTGTCGGGCCCTCCGGGATCGCCTGCCGCCTGGACCGGGCCGCCCCCGAAGCTGCTCCCGGCGGAACCGCCTACGGTACGGGAAACGCCCACGCAAGCGCCTCTTCGCTGTGGACAGTCAGAGGCCGGGCGAAGGCCCCGTCCAGCCACCCCCCGACAGCCCGGGTCCCAGCTGCGCGACCCGACACGTGGCCGGTCTACCCTTAACATATTGTATCAAATATATAATTTGACTGAAAAACTGCCTTGCAAAAATAAAATTTAAATCACCCCGCAGACCAATGTAAAATGACATTGCTGCATCTATAGGAAAAACAATTCATCCAGAAAATTTACATTTGTGGCTTTCAAAAATAAATCATCCAGGAAACTCGAAGGTAAACATTAGTTAATTTATAAAAGTCAGGGAGAGTCACTTCTAGCCATCAGGTACCTCCGCTCTGCAACACCCACGTCGGCCGAATGGAGCCCGAGCAGAAAGGGGAAAATAAAGAGCGACAGCCGCGATGAGACAACAGAAAGCGCGCACCTCACGCCTCGGGGCCTGCGCGCCCCGCCTGCCGCGCTCCCGAGCCCCTGCCAGTCACCCCTCCCGGGCACCGGGGAAGCCTCGGCGGGGCAGCTCGGCCCACCTCCAACGGGCACCCCCCGCGGGAGTGTGACGACACCAGCAAACCCAACATCGGCGGCCGGGACGGCAGAATCGACGGCGCAGGGCGCGCGCGTTCTCCTAGCAGGGAAGACGGAGCCCACCTCCCTGTCCCAGAAGCACAGGCGAGCCCCGCTTCGCAAGATTTTCCTCAACAAGGAGAATCTGAGCTTCTCACACAGTGGCGGGAGGGCAGCCTGGCGCGGCCGGGCCCCGTGCCTTGTACCGAGCAGTTAGGAAGGCGAGAGCGGGTCCCTGGCAGGGGCTGCGGGGGAGGGAGGGGAACACGCCAGCTTTTCTTAGTGAATTTTGGGAAATCAGCCCAGGAGTCGTCCCAAGGAGAGACTCACCGGGAACCCCTTTTAAAGAGATGAGATAAGTCCCAGTTTCTAACGAGTCCAGATTCTGTATCATTTCACATTCAGTCTGCTTAACGCAAGGCACACCTTCCTCTGCAGCGGGTGGGCAAGGCCTGCTCAGACCGGGCACGGCGGAGAGGCCGGAGCTCCGGGCGCCCCCGGGCCGAAAAGCAGCCCAGTGGTGGGCCTGCGGGCGCGGGCGAGGCCCTTTGGCTTCCAGGTGGACAGGGCTCAGGCCTGCCCTCCCGTCTGGAGGGCTGCGCGATCTCCGAATACATCCTAGCAATGGGGGATGGGGAGAAGTTGGGGGAAACAGTTATTTACCTGAGAAACTGTCCCTACAGCCGTTCGGATTCTCGGTCGTCGGCCACGTGCGGAACACGGGCTGGCGGCCGGGGACGCCTACACCTCCCACGCCTCCAGTACCAAAGTCTCACAGAACCGGGACAGGGCTGTAGAAAGGGCCCTTCTCAAAGTACTCGGGCCGCCGACAGAGAGCCTTCTCCTTCTCGACGACGGAGGAAATGAAAATGTAGAGGCTGAACTTCCCGCCAGCCCGCAATCCTTCCCGGTGCCAGCTCAGAAGACGCGCCTGCAACCAGGAGGGAGGGGGGCCCCCAAGTGGCCGGTGGGGGGTGGCGGGGGGGGGCTCCAGACCGGGGCTCTCACATGCAGCCCCAAGGAGCCGGACGGGAGGCCAGGGCGGGCCGCACCGCGAGATGCCGCCCTGGGAGAAAGTGTGTCAGCCCGAGACGCCCTCCCCCACCTGACCGGGAGCCAAGAGCGCACCGGGGTCCCTTCTGCAACAGGAGAAAGTGCCACTTGCCGCTAAAACCAACAGGGGATTGCAACGTTTCTTCAAGCAGAGGCTTCTGTCATTTAAAAGACAAAAAAAAAAAAAAAAACCAAAACAAACAAAAAAAACGATACAGCAAGAAGAGACTAATGCCATCGGTGAGACACCCACATGCACACGCGCACGCACACACGCCACTCTGAGTATATATCTTCACAAATAACAGCCGTCCCGCCGCATCGCCGCACCCCTCACGGCCCCCCCTGGGCGCCTCCCCCCGCCCGGGAGCGGTCAGGCCAGACGGCGGGGGTGGACGGGGGTGGGGGTGCTTCCTGGAGCACCGGGCACCCTGGACACCTCCGCCCCACTGCAGTGCCAGAGGTAAGTGTCAGGCAGGGCTGGGCCGCCGACGGGAGGGGGCCTGCGGAGCGCGGAGCAGCACGAGGGCAGGCGGCCCCCCTCGAACCTCGACCCCGATCACGGACTTGAGCCACAACGACAAAGAAGCCCAGTTAGCACAAACAGCGCCGCCCGCTGTCCTTTTCAAGTTGTCCACGGTATCTGTCACCCTTAGTGCAATGGTTTCGAGATTGGCAAACCCGCGCCTGGGGCCCCGAACGCGACACCCGCCTCCCAGCCAGCTCTGCCCCCCTCGATCGGGCCGGCGGCGCCCCGACAGCGCCCGTTTCAGTGCATAGATCCTATGAGCTCGGCTGGCAGCGCCGCCGCACCCGCGGCCAAGTGCCGGGAATGGAAGAATAAATACAACCATTGTGCTTGCCCGCTGGGCGGCCTCCTCCTCCGGGGCGCCCGGCTCCCACGCGCTCTTGATATGCTGAACAGATAACAAAGCACCCGCAGTCAGTAAAAGGAAAAAACAGCTTCTATCTATCACATTAATACTGCAAACCAGATATATATATTTTTCTCTTACATTAAAGACACAACAGTGAAAAAGGATTGTACTGTATTTATCACCACAGACCCGTATTCTTTAGAAACTTTGGAAAATAAATGTCACAGTCCTAGAGGACAAATCTTATGATTAGACCGTCGGCATATTGTCTTTTTTCTTTTTTTTAAATAAATCTTTATTAAAATGGCACTTGTCTGCCAATCGCTCTGGACCTGCGCGCATTGGAGACCGGCGCGGCCCGTCTTCTGCCCCGCGCCCGCGGCCGGCCGCAAGGGGCGGCGGCGGTGCCGGCGCGGCCGGGAGCGCGCAAGCGTCGCCTGCGAACAGACTCAGTGACAACCCAGAGAGTTCAAGGCTTTAAAACCACAAGCGCGCTGGGTGGCCTTCCACTGTCGGGGCGTGCACAGCGAGTTTGAGCCCATCGACTTCCTAAGAATCACGAGTTTAAAAACAAGTAAATCGAATGACCGAGTAAATGAAAACTGTTTTAAAGCCCTGAGTTCATAGACTGGTTTTAGGAGATTTTGGGGAAATGCGGGACTATCTCAATAAGCAGCGTGTAGATTTTGGCAAACCATACTTCCTGGACAACGGGCCTCATACAGGTCTGCGGTTCGAATCCGAGTGTGAATCTGGGACGGAAGGCATTCCGGAGGGCGGCGCGGCATGGCACGGCGCGGCGGCCGCCCCGTGTTCGGTGCTGGCTGTCACGGGCGCTGGGCGGCTGTTGGTCTGAGGGAAGCTGGTCTCGCGCGGCCCCAGCCCGCCCGCGGGCGTAAACACTAGACACGTCAAGCAAAGTACATGGTGCGCAGCGTGTCCTGGTGGACCTGGACGGCCTTGGCCAGCGCCTGGTGGTCTCGCCCGTTGCTCTGCCCGGAGGTATGGCTTCCTTCAGCGCTGCGGGGACAGCGGACGGAGCATGCCCGTCAGGCTCCGCGTGCCCAGGGAGGCGGCCGCGGCACCGAGGTGCTGGCGCCAGCCCCGGCCGGGCTGCCCCGAGTCTGGCTGGAGAGCGGCTCTGAGGCCAGCACCGCCGCGACCCCCACCAGGAAAGGCGCGCCACTCACCTGTCGTGCTCCTTATCAACCAGGTGGTACCTGGCCCGGAAGGCCACCAGGTGAGCGTAGTACGCCGGCGCCGGGATGGACACCGAGCGCGTGCAGCGCACATAGGTGTGACACAGCTGGTAGGTGAGGATCTGCAGCTCGTCCGAGGAGAAACGATTGTCGTCCCAAAGCACGTGGTAGTGGGAAGGCCTGCTGGTTCCCTGGGGGCGGGTCAGAGGTCAGAGGGCAGGAGGCCGCCAGCTGCACTGCGGCCACTCGCTCCCGGGCAGGACGGCCAGAGAGTAATCACGACACTACGTCTTGCTATTAAAAAAGGCGTCGGGCCTCCCCGGTGGCGCAGCGGTTGAGCGCTGCGCTGTGGAGCTGTCGGCAGCAGCGACGCGAGTTCAACACCCAGCTGGGAGATTCCCACAGGGCGCGGCAGCCTCTCCTGTCTCCCTGCTGCTCCCCTCAGCAGTGTGTTTCCGTGGATCTGCCTGTTCTGCTCCCCACTCTGTCTCTGGTGAGCCCTCTCGCTGCCCCCCCCCCCGCCTCTGGCCTGCACCCCAGCTTGTGTGCATAAATAAATCTTAAAAAAAAAAAGGCGTCGGAGCCACACACGCAACGTGCCCTTGTGCGGGCGAGACGCAGACGATGCACACCCACGCCCGGGGGGCCGCGTCTGCACAACAGCACCTCTGCGGCGCCTCGTGAAGAAAGTGAGGGGAAACCCTAATTAGAGCTGGTGGTCACAGCACCCCTTCTTAAACGGTGGTCTGGACACCCGCAGTCCGTGTGGGGGAAGTCCTGGGCCCACCCACACGTCCCCGGCCCTGGGCCGCCTCGCCAGGTGCTGGGGGTGGCCCCGTCCCGCTGCCGCCCCGCTTCCTGGCACCCCGACTGGCATTAGCGGGGCTGTGAGGGGCCGGCGGGGAGGGGCGCGCGGGGCAGAGTGGGGCCCTGGGGCCCAGTGCATGCCGCGCCCGGCCCGAGGCCCCCGAGGGCAGGTGAGCCGCGGGAAGCGATGCCGGCTGCGGGCCCACCGGGGGCTTTCACGTTCCCCACCGTCCTTCAGAGAGCCGCAGACCCCCATCGGCTCTCGGGCCACACTGCAGCGGCACCTCCTGCCCCAGGCCGGCGGGGCCACGGGAGGGGGCCTGAAGTCTGCCCGAGCGACAGCGGAGTGCGAGGCTCACAGTGAATCTCAGGCTGCAGCTTCCCCCACTCTGGGGACACTCAAGCCCGTCTCTGGCGTGAAGACAGCAGGGCCCCGCCGCAAAGCCTCGAAGCCGGGCGGGCTCCCGGGGCCCCTCGGACAGCGGCCGTGGACGCCACGGCGCTCGCAGAACCGCCCAGGGCCTGAGGGGCTTCCCGAGAGACCAGGCGACCCGGGCGGGCCGCGCCTTCCCGACACCCAGTGCGCGGAAGGGAACCCCAGGCCGGCCCCTCTCCGCCCCGAGTGGGCCTCCCGGCGGGCCCGGCCTCCACACTCACGCAACCGCGCCTGAAGCGGGACCCCAGTGTCCGGCCGGCCTGCAGCTGCGTCTGACCCCTGCAGACCCCCCGACTCCCCTCGGCGCAGGAGCTGGCAGGCCTCACCTGGATGCCGGCGTGACTGCACAGGTAGAAGTCGAACTCGGTTGGGTGGGTGATCTTGGTGTCCACGGTGGTGCCTGCTGGGATGTTTCCGCTCTTCCCGACCTTCGGGGACAGGGAGCTTGTCAGGCACGGCCGGCCAGAGGCGCGCGGTGGCCAGCGCCCACGCCACAGGGCGGGCCTCCCGGCCACAGGCAGCCCGGTCTGACGTCCGGTGCCCTGATGCGTCCTCAGCACGGCGGCGGTGTTGACCGGACTTGGGCCAAGCAGCCCACGAGCCCGGCCCCACGAAGGCGGGCGAGGGGAAGGCCGCGTGTCCCCCCGAAGCCCGAGTGAGACACCAGGACAGTCGTCCTCGTCGGTCAAGAGGGAAGCTGTCCCCAACGTCCAAGCCAGACAGCACGAGGCCCCGGCCGGCTCTCAGAGCTGCCGGGCAGCGGGGACTGGCACAGCCCCGGCCACCACAGCCGTGCTGGCCGGTGGCAGAGACCCAGGGCAGGCCACGCCGGCGCCCTGGCCGCCAGGACTCACCCGCTCGTTCTTGTCGGTGCAGAAAAGCCGCGTGTGGTGCCGCTTCTGGACTACGATGAAGGTGATGCCCGGCTGGTAGTCCTTCTCCAGCTTGATGCACGCCTCGCGGATGGCCAGCAGCTCGTGGTGCAGCACCTGGGGCGGGCAGACGGGCCGTCAGCCCCGAGGGCCTCTGCGGCTCAGCGGGACGCTCCGCTCACACGTGCCACGCGGCCAACACCCGCAGGACGCCCTCCCGCCCCGGCGCATCCCGGGCGAGGAGCGCCCCGTCTTTGGCGAAAGGGTTCAAGTCAGACACGGTCCAGCAGAACCAGGGCGTGCAGGCAAGAGCCAAGCGGACAAGCCAGCCACGGCTCGGCCTCCGCGCTGGGGAGGGGCGCGTGGGGCAGGAGGAGCGCCGGCCGGGGCTGGGCTCCATCGGGGCTCGCGGCCGCTAGGGGCTGCGTGGCCCACTGTGCTCCCCTGTGGAAAGGGGGCACCCACCCGCAGCCGCGCCGCCTGCCCCGCAGCCGCCCACGCGAGGTGCCTGTGCCCGCCACCCCTCAGGGGTCAGCGGGCACCCCCGACGGCACCGCCGGGGAAGGGCGTGGAGACGGCGCCGGGAGCCCTGGGAGGGGAGCGCCCCGCGGGCCCCACACGTCAGGCGCCCCCTTCTCTGCCGCCCGCCGCTATGAAGACCCCCTCGGGCACCTGCCCGACTCTGGGCCGGGCGCACCCACGGCTGCTCGTGGCGCCCGACACGGTGCTGTCAGCCGCAGCAGCACCAGCTCCCCACACGCGTGTGGGCCGCGGCCCTCGACCTCCCAGACACCCCACAGCCCCCAGCGTGCACCCACACGGCGCGCGGCCGCGGCCCCTCCTGGCCCCGCACAGAGCAGGGAGACGCCCCGACACGACTCCAGAAGCAGCCCCTGGGCCCTGGCCTCAGCCCCGCCGCCCTCGGCCCCGGCCTGGCCCCGCAGCTGCCGGATCCTGACCCCTGGGGCGCCCGGCGGCCTGTGCCACCTGCGGACCCGGGCCCGCTCACCCCCTCTCCGTGCGCCCCCGCCCTTCCTGTCCTTGGGGAACCCGCGCTGAAGACCCCGGGGACGGGGAGGGCCGAGCGGGCACCTGCTGGAACTGCCCCTCGGACACGCCGTCCCGGTAGAAGATGATGCGCGTGGGCTTGAAGCGCGTGGACTTGTAGAACTGGATGAGCAGCTCGCGCACCATGGCCGCCAGGTCCTGGATGATCTCCTGCCGGTGCTGCTGGACCCGCACGGTGGCGCAGTAGCGGTTGGGGTGGGCGTCCATGCTGCCCACGACCTGCGGGCAGGGGGGTCAGCGGGGGTCCGAGACCCCCGCCCCGGGGACCCCGTCAGCGGGAGGCGGCACAGGCTCGCTCTGGGGCCCTGCAGGGACCCAGACCCGCCCGCCCACACCAAGCAGGCTAGGGCCCGGCCGGGCAGGCGGGTCTGCGGGGGCCGGGACTGCTGCCTCAGGCCTCCGCCGCGTTCGGGGACCCCGACGCTCTCCGGGGAGCAGCCGGCACAGGGCCGCGGGGGCTCCTCCCGCCTGCCCTCCAGGGCCCACGTCACCCAGAGGGCCAGCCCGGGGCGGACACTCACGGCGGCGATGGAGGGCTTCTTCCCGTCCCCAGCGGGCGGGTGGGTGACGTCGGCCCCCAGGAAGATGACGGGCTGCTGGAACACGGGGGGCCTGTGGGGAGCGGGGGTCAGAGGCGAGGCCGGCGGGTGGGCTGCGGGCGCTCCGAAGGGCCCCGACTCTGATTCACTAAGACCAAAGTGCTCGCTCCCCGATGGACGTGCCGACCCGTCACGGAAGCGAGAGGAGGCGAGGGAGATGGCGGCCGCACCCGGAGGCCGGGGCCCGGCTGGCACGCGCGCAGGGGCCGCAGGTCGTCACGCTGAGCCCCGTCACCCCGCAGCGCCCCACGGCCACGAGGCCCCGAGCCCCGCGGGTGGGGGTCCGTCCCTCTGAGACCCTCCACGAGCACAGCGGCACGAGGAGGCCGCTGGACACTGAGCGGCCGCACGCGCTGCCAGCCGGTGGACGGCGCCGCGAAGGACGGGGCCCTCCCCCAACGGCCAGACGGACGCTGCGGCCCCAGCCCCGTGCGGGTCGCCGGCAGCGCCAGCGGGAAGGGCGGCAGAGCGGGGCCTGCCCCCGAGGCCTGCGCGGCGCGGCAGGGTCTCAGCCACGGCTGTCCCCAGTCTGGACCCCAGCCCCGCACCACACCTTGGGGGAGGGCCCGCCTCGCGGCAGCTTCCCAGAAACATGGACAAGAGTCCCCAGTACCGCGGAGGGGTTCCCCCGGGGGGTGGGGGGCGGGGGCTGCCGGTGGGCCCCTCGCAGAGCAGGGCCGGGCAGCACTGTCCTGTGCGTGGGGGACGCGGGCCCGAGAGCCCGCCCACCTCTCGCCCGCCTGCCCCAGGGGACGCACACCCCAGCCTCCCCGCCGCGCTGCCCGCTCCCTCGCCTGGTCTGCGGTGGCAGAGCGCCCTGGATTGCAGCCTCCGGCCTCGGCCCCTCCCCCGTGCTGCGCTGCCATGGCAACAAGACGAGGCCTCCTCTGCGCAAGGTCACCCCCAGCTGCAGCGTCTGGGGCCGGGTCTCCAGCCTCACCCCGCGCGAGGGTCAGCCCCCCGAGACGCGGGCCCCCGCCCCCCCGGGCAGGCTGCGGGCCGGCCCCCGTCTGCCCGTCTGCCCAAGGGTCCTCCACCCGCAGCCGACGCCAGGCTCCTGGCTCCCTGGGGTCTCGCTGGGGTCTCCCTGGGGGGCTGGCGAGGCCCGTAGGACCCGCTGGGCGATCTTCTCCCCCCAGAGGGCTGAAGCTCTCGACTCCTGTGCACAGCCAGACCCAGCCCACAGCAGCCTGTGCGCCCCACTCCCTAAGCACCCCGAGTGCTCGGCCTGCAGGCCCTGCGGACGGCGCTGCAGGGGCTCCGGGCTAGGGCAGGCTGAGCCCGCGCTCGCTCACCGCCGCGGACAGGGCCCTTGCACAGCCCCACACGGCCCCCCGGCCCCCGCAGGCTGCTCCGTGCCCGCTCTGGCCCCCCGACCGGCGCCCCCCTGCCCCTCCCCTTCCCCGAGCTGTAGCTGGAGAGCCCCACGTGGAGGCACAGGCCCCTCCTCCAGACGCTGGCACCTCCACCCCGCTGCCCGCGCGCCCCGGGACCTGGCACTTGGTGGGCAACGCAGGCCGGCCTGCCCCCAGCAGGCTGCACCCTCCCGCCAGAGCCTGTGGCCCCACCCCCGACCATGGCCTGCTCTGGCCTCAGGGGCCGCCTCCCACTGACGTGTGCGGACCGTTGCTCTTAGACCCGCTGCCCCGCACGGCGGGGGCTCTGCACGCGGGGCGGGGGGTCCCCACTGGCTTCCCGCGCGAGTGAAGCAGCACGAGCAGCCGGCCCTGACCAGCTTGTCGTGAGGCCTCGGTCCGCTGCCCCGGACGGCGGGTGGGGGGTCTGCACGGCCACCGCCAGGCGGCTCCCGGCCAGCAGGCGCGCGGAAGGGCAGCCCGGGGGCCCGGCCCCACCTCACCTCCCCTGGGGCAGCAGGATGTTGTTCACGCCGCCCAGCTTGACGTTGATCTTCAGGCAGAGATTGGACAGCGTCTGGGGCGTGGTCCTCTGCACGTTCTTCATCTGCACGCACTGCGTGGCCATGCCCAGCACCGTGTCGCCCACACGCTTGACCTCGGCTGCGGGCACAGAGGGCTCAGCGGCGCGCCTGCCCACCCGCGGCCCCAGCAGCCACGCCCAGCGGCGGCCTCGCTCGGCAAAGGGACGGCGGCCACACCGGCCCCGCAGCAGCCACCGAGGAGAGCGGGGTGCCCGGTTCAGGGTCGGGGCCACCAGCAAAGCTCGAGGAGCTGCAAACAGACGCCGGCGTCCTGGCAACGCCGCACAGGTGCCCGGCACCGGGGGCTGCGAGGCCGCACGCCCTGTCCCACGTCCCCCCGAGCAGCGGCCAGCTGCGGAGACAGACGCCCGGGGCGTGAGGGAGGGACGGGGCTCCTGCCCAGGGCTGGGGCTCACGACGGCCGCGAGCCCCGAGCTGGACGTGGACGGAGCCCAGGGACCCTTGCGGGGCACAGAGACGGCAGGTGGGGCCAACTGCCGGGCGGGGCGGAGGATGCCCCACCGGCTGTCGGCGTCCACGCACCCCGCTTCTGCTGGCCAGCCGCGTGGCCGAGCTCAGAGCCGCCGAGGGCCACTGGGCGCCAGGCGCCGCACACGCGCGGGCCGGCCACGTGCAGGCGGCGCGGCGGGGCCTACCGTACACTGGGGTCTTGCCGGGCAGGATGACCACCACCAGCTGCAGGCCGGCGTAGGTGTTCTTCAGGTGCCGGAACATGGGCTCCACGCTGTCGGCGCCCTGGGCGTACTTGCAGAAGCAGGGCTGCCCCTGGATAGGCATGCCCGCGTCCCTCGAGATCTTCCTCAGCTGCTCCGTGAAGGACCTGACGGGGGAGCGTGTCACCCCGAGGCGGCGCCGCACCAGCAGCGGCCACAGGCCGGGAGCCCCAGTGCGCACAGGGCCGGCTGCTCCGGGTCAGGACCCTGGACTCGGCCTGGCCGGTGAGTGCCCGTCCTCCGGCCCGACGGCCCCGGAAAGCCCTGGCGCCTAACCCCTCCGTTCGCCCGCGGCCTCCCGCGCCCGCGCCCATCTTCCTGGCACTTCCTGCGCCCTCAAGGTACGGCCAGCCCAAGGGGACCTGGCCTGTCCCTCGGCCCCAGCTCTCCAGGACCCCCGCTTCCCAGGAGCCCCGCCCCGCCCTGCCCTCCCAGGGCTGCCCGCTCCCCCCCCACCCCGAGACAGGGGCGGGAGGCAAAGCTGCCGGCCCCAACAGGCTCGCTGGGCACCAAAGCACAAGGGTGTTCAAAGGGCCTGGGCTCTGCCAGGCCTCGGGGGTCTCAGGCGTCCTGGGGGGTCGGGCAAGCAGCAGCACAGCCCTCTCCTCCGAGGCCCCAACGAGCCACAGCCCGGCCTCGCCGCTGCCCGCTTCTGCCCGCTGCTGGCACCTCAACCTCGCCTCACTTCACAGACAGAACGGACGGGCTCCGGAAACGACCTGAGTTCACTGGACGCCATCTCCCCGCTGCGCGCAGGTCTCAAACCGGGCCCTCGTGCGCGCCCGCCCCCCAGGGCCCGCCCGGCCCCGCCCCGCCCCGCGGCCGGCCGCACTCACTTGAGGTGGACCTCGGTGCACTGGCGCTGGGGCGCGAAGCAGGCGATGGCCCACACCTTGATCTCGATGCCCGTGTGGAACTGCTTGTTCCTCATGTCCCAGACGCCCTGCACGGGGGTGGCGATCGCCTTGTTCTGCAGAGAGCGAGGGTCCGGGGTGTCTCACCATGGGCCGCGACTCGAGCCCGCCGGCGCCGGCGCTCCTGACCAGACAGCGACCCGAGGCCACGGGCTGACCCCGAGTCACGCCGGCGCCTGCGGGCCGGGCGGGTGGGGGTGGACGGAGGGTGGGGAGGAGGGTGAGGGCGGCCGGGCCGGGCTGGGAGGGCGCAGAGCTCCCGCCGAGCCTCGGGATGGAAGCGCCTTCCACGGCAGGTGCCCCGTTTTGGAAAGTGCTTCCACTTATCCTGCTCCTTCCCCTCTCAACAGGCAGCGAGGGCGAGAAGTGGGGTCTCCCCACCCCGAGGCCGGCTGTGGGGCGCCAGGCCGAGCCGCCGCCCGCACTTGCCAAAGAGCAGCACCTGCTCCCGCGGGGAGAGGACCCCAGCGGTGCACCCGCCTCGCCAGGGGAGACCAGACCCCTGCACTGGCCCCCGGAGTGTGGGCTGCCTCCAAGTGACCAGAGCTGGCCAGAGGGGGGGAGGGGGCCGTGGAGGGAGCAGGACAGGGCCGCACCCCAGGGGCGCCATCCACACCGCACAATCTCTTTTTTGTAGAGAAAAGGACTTTTCTCTTTCTTATAAAAGCAACTAAGCTTACTGTGAAAATCTAACCCGTTACGGGGATGGAGACTGTGCCAACTGCCTGCTCCTGCCGGCCGCCGGCTGCGGGGCAGCAAGGAGCGGGGCCCTGCCCTGGGCACCGAGAGGCTGCCAGGCCAGGCTCCAGACGCCGCCCGGGGGCCAGCGGCGCAGGAGAGCGCCGAGAGGGGCTCGCGGGGCAGCGGGCAGGGCGTGTCTGTCCCCACTAAATGGCGCTGAGACCCGGAAAAGGGCTCACTCAGAAGCACCGCGACCTCTCCACCCCCAGCGTCCCTGGATTCTGCAGCTCCCCAAAAGTTCTGCTGTCCAGGCCGTGCTTGTCTCGGTGGGGGGGAGGGGCGGGCGTAGGGACCCGGGGTGGGTGGGGCCGGCCGGGGACCCGAAGTCCGTGCTTCACTAGTCACGTGTCTCTGCGCCTTGAGGCGTTTTAAACCACGGGACTTGCACTCTATACGACCTATAAAGGGAAACCTCGCCCAGGGACCCAGCAGCGAGGTCCCCCACCCGCGCAGGCCGGCTCCGCGCGCGCCCCAGGGCTCCTCGGCCATGGCCGAGGTGAGGTGGCCGGGCAGAGCAGCCGCGGCAGCAGCGGCCCCCCAGGCGCCCCAGGAGCAAAGCGACAGTGTGAGCATGGCTGCCCAGCTGCCAAGGACGGGGGGACCCAGAAGACCCTCTGGGAAGGCAGGGGGGTCCCGAATCTCCAAGGACGGGGCCAGGCGGCCACTACGAAGCCACGCCCGACCTCCCCGCCGCCCTGCCCGGCCGCACGCACCCTGCCCCCGTAGAGGATGGAGGGAGGCTGCAGCACGCGGCCCGTGACGTCCGTCATCTCGTCTTTGACCATGATTCCGAACTCGCGGACGTAGGGGTCCGTGTTGAAGCTCGCGCTGCGCATCTGGAGAGCGGGGGGAAGACGAGGCGTCAGGGCAGGGGCGGGGCCGGACTCCCCGGCCCGGCGCCCGCCGCCCGCCGCCCGCGCCCGCGCACCAGCTTGCTGATCTCCTCCTGCCGGTCGGGCGCCGAGCGGGCGGTGGCCCTGATCATGGTCGAGGTCTGATTGTCGGTCAGCTTCTTGATGCACCTCTGCCCCGCCACGATGTTGCAGACCTGGGGGAGGCGCCCCAGGGGAGTCAGCCCCGGCTGGGCGAGGGGCGCCCCGCCGACCCCGCGGTGGCCGCTCCCAGGTCCCGGGAACAGCGGCCGCAGGACCGGCTCAGGGGCCTCACCGGACAGTGGCGCCCCACCCGCCCGCCGGGCCGGCGCAACAAAGTCGGGGCACCGCCCCCAGGGCCAGCCCCCTGCGGGGGCGGTCCATGACCCACTGGACTTCGCTGCCGGGCCGGCGCCCGTCCTGCTGGCAGAGGCCTTCCCAGCTCGGCCGAGCGGAGGGCGAGAACAGGGGGCCGAGGGGCCTCCCACCCGCCCCGGGACCGGCCGCACGTCGCGTGTGTCCTGGACGCAGATCGGGGCCCGCCCGCCAAGCCCACTGCGGACGGGGTGCGGCGGCGGCCGCCCAGGCTGACCAGCCCGGAGCCCTGGGCAGCGGGGCGCTTGCCTCGAGGGGAAGGTAGGTGTGTTTCTGCTCCTGTCCGACTTGTAAACACGGGAGGTGGGGGTAGCGCAGGACCAGCTTGTGCCTGTCCTTGAAGTACTGGGCCACCGTGCACTCCACCGTCTGCCCGCTCTCCTGCTGCAGCGGGAACCTGGGGGGACGGGCGGCTCAGACCCACGCCGGGCCCAGGGCCGGGCAGCTGACCTCCGAGCACGGCCCAGAAGCCAGCACCAAAGCAGGACTCTGGGTGACCCGGGCCCCCTAAAGTCCTACACGTGCAACCCCCCCCCTGAGTTGGGAGCTCAAAGCCGCCCCTGCACGGCCGCCCGGCCATGGCACACCCCCTCCCGGAGGGGGAGGGCCCCTCCTCCCACCCCTAAAAATCTGAGGAGGAAAAGACGGGGCCCCCCTCGCCTCAGCCCCACATGGGGGAATTTCCACAGTTTTTCGTAATTGGGGGGATTTGGATCTACGGTGCCCCGGGTGTGCGCGGGGTGCTCCCTGCTGGGGCGACCAGAGCGGGGTGTGGGGGGCAGTTACGTCTGGTGGCTGGCGGGTCTCCGGGTCACGTTGCAGACGCGGTACTTCCTCTTCATCTGCCCGCAGTGCGTGATCTCCACCTTCAGACCTGCGGCACAGCGCGCTCAGCCCACGCCCGGACAGCCGGGCCCTCGCCCCTGGGGGCCTGCCCCCAGCAGCAGCCCCTGCCGGGCTGGGGAAGCGCGCCTCCCCTTCCAGAAGGCTCTGCACTGGGTGTGGGCGGGCCGCGGCTCTGGGGAAGGGGCGCGGCGGGGGCAGCGGGCCCCGCACAGGGCATCCTTCGTTCTCGCCCACCTCCCCGCGCGCATCCCCGCGGCCCAGAGGACGGGGCAGGCGTCCTTACCTTTGATCTCTTTGGTAAACTTCACCCTTTGGGAATCTGTCAGAGGTTTCTGTTGCTCTTCAATACTTTTAAAGTCCAAAACTTCACAAACAAACTCGATGACGGGCTGCGCCTTGTAAAACGCCGTGGCCG
>PVIJ01002408.1:41460-54739 GCA_004024925.1 Scalopus aquaticus | reverse complement strand
TCGTGCGACGTCTCCTGGAGGGCGGCAGCCCGACCCAGAGGCCAGAGTGCCGCCTGGCCCAGCCCAGCAGGCAGCCGCGGGCGCCCCCACCCCACCGCCCCGGGCCCCCGTTTGTGCCACGGCCCAGGCGCAGGGGCCCCCCGGACCGGGGCTCTGCTCACCATCGATGTTCAGCATCATTTTCCAAAGGGAAGGTCGGACGGACTGGTGGAAGCCAAACCACACCTCCCGGCCCCCTCCGAGCGGGTTGGAGCAGCCCTCGGACGCAGTGAAGAAGGAGCGGCCCACGGGGGTGTACCTGGAAGAGACCCGCCCTGGTCAGGCGCCCCCGGCCCCCTCGCAGCAGGGACGGCGCGGTTAGAGGCGTCGCCCTGGCGAGGACATGGGTGGAACCCCGGCCGGCCGGCCGCCCGCAGGCCACGTCTCCAGCGGGTGCTGTCGGGCGCCCTGTGATGTGTCGCTTTACGCGGCAGCCCCGGCCCAGGGCCCCCGGGAGGCAGTGCCCGGAGAGGCTCCAGACGCCACCATCTGAGCCCAGGGCGCCGGGGGGGCACTCCCGCACCCCCCCCCGGGGGCAGAGTTCCAGGGAGCCCCCCCACCCCCGCAGGCTGCACTGTCAATCAAGCCTGCCCCGCCGCGCCGGCCCCTCCCTGGTGGAAGCGCATGAGCCGCCCGGCCTGCTGGTTTCCCAAAAGGAAACTGGAGTTCTCCGCCCCGGCTATAAAAGTAACATGGAGATTAAGTCCGAAGAATTCAGGAAACAGGAATCTCAGCGAGCCCCACCACTCTCTGAGATCAGAGCGCACCTCGGGGCGACACCCCCTCTCTCGGCCTGCACCTGCTCCGCTCCCGTCAGCGGTTCAAGCAGTGACGGGACAGGCGGGGGCGGCCGGCCGGCCGGAGCTCCCACGGCGGCCGCTCGCGGGGGCTGCTCCTCCCACGAGGCCAGACCCAGCGGGCCCTCCCCAGAGTCCTGTTCGCTGCGGCTTCACCCCACCCACTGGCGGAGAGGAAGCCCCGCTGGCGGGCACCGAACGCCGCCCTGGCAGACCCCAGAGCCGCGGAGCGTCCGCAGCGGGGGCCGCGGCCGGGGGCTCAGACGCGAGGCGCCTGACAAGCCCGGAGCGGGGGGCGACGGAACGGGCTCTGGACGGCCAGGGCGCCCTCCGGCGGGGCCGGGCAGGGCAGCAGCGGCCCCGGCGCTCACCTCATGGATGGCAGGTGCCTCATGACCACGTCCAGGGCCTGGATGGTCTCGAAGGGCACGCTGGGCAGCCGCCCCGACAGCGCGTCGTGCAAGGCCTGCAGGCTCACGCAGGACACCCACTTGATGGACACCTTGAAGATGCGGTCCTTCCCTTCCCCGGGCAGCGTGACCTCCAGCTCCACCTGCGGGAGAGACGGCGTCACCTGGCGCCCCGTCCATCCTCCAGAGGCAGCAGCGCTGGGGACGCTGCCCAGCTGCCGTCCAGCCTGGGTCGGGGCGCCGGGCGCGCCCCACGCACCATCTGTGGCCGGGGTGGCAGACGACAGACCCCCGCAGGGCCGCCGCCCCCGCCGCTGGGCGCCCAGCTCCACTTCCCGTCGCGGAAACCGAGGCCCAGAGAGCCGCGCCCCACTGGGCCGGTCTCACGGCCGGGGCTGATTTGCCCGCGGCGCGGCCGCACGAGCGGACGCCACCTGCTCACTCCCGGCCACAGGCGGCCGCCAAGGGCCGCCCGACCCCTGCGCGCGGCTCGGCCCCGGAACAGCCCCCACGCGGCGGCAGGACGCCCGCAGCGCCATCCTGCACGGGGCTGGGAGCCCGGGAGTCTGCAGGGGTTTCCAGCCAGCGAGACCTTGGTTGTTAATTCCCGCCCAGCCCCCTCTTGGCCCCGAGAAAAGGAAGGAGCGGGGTGGACGTGGGGCCCGGGAGCCTCTGTCCAGGGCAGCACGTCCAGGCCGCGCGCACCGTGCGGTGGGGCAGGAGGCGGGCGGCCCCCGGGGCCGTGAGCACGTGTGTGCAGCTGCTGGCCAGGACACGGCACCAAGGAAGGGGGCGCCCCAGGCACCCAGAGGAGCGTGGGCCGAGGGCCTGCGGCGACCGCCCCCCGGAAGGACGACTGAACGTCAGCCAGCAGCCCCAGGGCCGGGACGCAGCGAGGGCCACGAGACCTGGCCTCCTGGACAGACCCGCCGCGCCTCTGCCGGCCCCATCCGGGCGCCACTGCGCAGGAGGCAAGCCGAGGGGGCAGCCGGCAGGAGCACAGAGGGACGGGGTGCCGGGGCAAGCAGCAGAGCAGCTGCGCCTCCGAAGGGCCTTCTCGTCTCGGCTGCCGCGCGGCCAAGGGCCCGCAAACTGCCAGCTGCTGCGGTGAGGGCGTGCCGGCACGGGCCGGGGCCGGGGCCACCAGGAGCCGGACCCTGCAAGGCCTCCCGCCCCCCCGCCGAGCCCGAGCCGGGACCACAGCAGCGGCGGGCGCCGTGCCAGGGCCTCCCAGGGACCTGCAGGTCACCCCTTGTTTTAATGTGCCCGGGGGGGGGGCTGCAGCAACAAACACCCTCGAAACACGGCTTGTCATCCCACCTGGGAACAAAAGCCGCGGCCCGGCCGGCACACCTGCCAGGGCGCGGGGGCGCCGAGGGCGTGCGGGCGACGACAGGCACGAGCAGCCGTCAGCTCAGCTGCCAGCAGCGCGGCGAGCACCTCTGCCCCACCGTCCAGGCGCTGGACAGACACCGCGGCACCGAGGGAGCCCCCGAAAAGCAGCACTTTGGCCCCAGAGGCAGACGAGGCCAAGCAGAGCCATCTGTGGGGGACATCCACGGGGGACAGCGCCGGCAGGGACACAGAGGGGAGGGTGCCGGGGGCAGGCAGGGGAGCAGCCGGAGATGGCCGCCCCCGCCTGCATCCAGAGGGGCACCAAGGACGGCTCTGGCCCCTCTGCCTCCGTCAAATCCCACCTGGGGTCCCCGACAGCAGTCACGGGGGAGGGGGCTGCGTCCCATAGCGCGGGCCGGGGGCCGGGCTCTCACCGGCGGGCACTGACGGAGGAACGTGGCCTCCTGAGCCACCCACACCCCCCGGCCTCAGCGGGGGCACCGGGAACGAGTCACAAATCCCGTCCCCGCAAATCCCGCTGTTATTGTCTCCAAGGACCCGGAGTCACACCCCAGTTCTGAGAGGCCCCTCTGGGAAGCGGGGTGGGCTAGGCCGCTCTGCTGGCCGAGCGAGGGCCAGCAGACACAGCGGGCGTCTCTCGTTACGAGAGTGCCCACACACGGGGAAAAGAACGGCTGGAAGAACAGCGGTGACAGACACGCGGCCCCCAAGACGCAGCCGTCCGGGAAGAGAAGCGCGTCCTCCGCTCTCAGGCCGGACCCGCCGCGTGTCCGGCTGGGGGGTTCCCTGAGCGGCCGGGGAGACGCAGGAGGCGGGTGGGGCTAGAGGCACTGAGCCCGGCCAGGTGGGGCTGCCACGAGGAGTTCCTGGAGGCAGGGGCACCCCGGAAAACCATGGGTCCGGGCGACAGTCACGGCACAAGAGCAGGAGCGCGCCCTCGGCCGGCCCAGGCGCGGCCCCCGACGCGCGAACCCCGGAGGCACAAAGGATGACAGCGTGGCAGCACGGGGGTCCCCCACAGCGCGCAGAAGCGGGGCTCCCAGCCCCTGGTCAGAAGCTGCCTCTGAGCAGAGCCCCAGGGCCTCAGGAGGACATGCCAGCTGGAGCCGCTTCTGGGGCGTGCCTCGGGGAGCTGGGGGGAGTCTGTGCACACCCAGCTCCCCTCGCCGAGGGGGGCAGCCGAGGCGGGAGGGCGAAGCGGGCCCAGGTGCCCGAGGGGGCAGGCCCTGTCCCTGCCCAGGAGCCTGTGTCAACATCTACAGCCACGTGCCTCAAGCCTGACGCTCGTATCGACTCCCCTGCCCCTTCGGGACGAAAACCACACTCAGCCCCGCTCAGCGCCCGGCTACAAACGTGCACAAGCCACCGCGAGGAGACGCCTCACGCTCTTCTTTCTCAGACAACTTCAAACAGAAGCAAACGCGCGAATCAAACCGAGGCTCGTCCCGACACGCCGAGGGCAGGCCCGGCACCCCACGGGACCCCGGTGCCCACGGCCCGCGTCGGGCGCGCTCCTCACCCCGCCGCTATCTCCCGGAGCAGCCAGAGCCGCTGGGACGGAGCCTTATCGCCCTCGGCAGCCCTAACGTCCCTGCCCCACCGGCACGGAGCCAGCGGGCCCTGGCGATCGGCCGGGAAAGGCGCTCGCCGACCCGAGATCATCACCGAAATGCAAACGTGAAAGAAAGCGACGCCGGCCGAGCTGCGCTGCCGTCACCGCCCCCAGAGGCGCCAGGGCCGGCAGCGGCGCCGGGCAGGTCGGGCTGCACAGCCCCTCAGGGCGCCAGACGCCCTCCGAGCCGTCGTGGCTCCTCCACCACAGTCCATGGCCTGGAACCGCTCCTGTGCCAAAGGCAGTTCCAAGAAGTGGCAACTTCTGGGCAGAAATCTTATCACATTTCCAGCAGAGCCACAGAGACAGAGATCGCAGCGGGTGCGGCCCCCACAGCCACGCCCAGGCGCTGGCCGCCCGTGAGCCACGGCTTCCGAGGGACTCCGGGGCCTCGCCGCCCCCAGCGCCCACACACGCACTTCTCCAGCGGCCCCCAGGCACACGCCGGGGTCACCCCCAGAACTTGGTGTTGGGGGGCTCTCGCCCCTGAGCCGGACCACCCAAGCGCCCCTGCTGAAGACCCGCCCCGGGGGCCGAGCGGCCCCGCGCCGGACGCCCGCGACTTACCTTGTCCCTCCCGATGGGCAGGGGCATGGCCGTGTAGAGGTTCTTCCTCCCATCAAACACTGGTTTCCGATCCCCAAAGATCTGTGTTTTAAAGTGCTGGACCATATGCTCCACTATTTCCCTGGACAGAGACGGAGAGCGGGCGAAATGTCAACAGCGCGGGGACTCGGCCCGGCCTCCCGCCCACCCGCCCAGCCAGCGCCGCCCCCCAGGCCACGAGCGCTCGGTTGTCGCTCAAACCCCGGCCTGGCGGGCACCCGCCCCAGCGCAGGGGGCTTCTCCGGCCTCTGGGACGTCGGAGCATGACCCAGGCAGGGTGGGGGTGCGGTGCCGTTGGCTCAGGCACCCTCAGGGCAGCCCAGCAAAGACCTGAACTGGACTCAAAGCCGGAGCCTGGCCTGGCCCAGCGGCCCGGCCCACCTCAGGGCTGGGGGCACAAAACCCAGCCTGCTTGTGGAGAGCGACTGAGGTTTGGGGGCTGTGAGCTCCTCAGCCACTGCGGGAGCAGGCGGACGGCACAGGGGCTGTCCTGGGGGGCGCTGCCCACAGCTGCCGCTGCAGCCCGCAGCCCACCCACCGCAGCCTCTGTCCCAGAGCCCGTCGGGCCACCTGCAAGCGCACCTGTCGGCACCCCAGGTGTGTTGAAGGCATTTCACCTCAGCCTGCCAAGCACCTGGCTCTCCTCACGCCCAGTGCCGCAGGGTGCAGGCCGGGAAGACCCGACTGACCCCGAAGCGCCTCAGGACCAGAGTCAGACGCTCCGAATCTCAGTCCTTATCAGGAAAGGCAGTGCGGGCAGGGCTGGCCTCAGCAGGGGTGAGGGTGGGACGGGCCGCCTGAGGACTAAAGGGGCCCTTCTCCCAGGCCGGGCCCGAGTCAGCTTTTGGGAAGCAAGAATCCGAAATCTGTTCCTTCGCCAGAATCCGAGGGATGCGAGCCTGCAGGGGCACAGCCAGCCCTGCCCCCACCCGAGGGCTGGGGAGTCCCCTGGCAGGCGGGGTCACCAGGCAGCGCCCGGGAGGCACCAGGCTCCAGAACCACAGCACAGAGGCGGCGCCGGCCCACACCCCCGGTCTGACCAGGGCCGCCACGCCCACACCATGCCCCCGGCTCCGCTCTGTAGGCAGGAGGCCCGCCCACCCTGTGCCCAGCTCACCCGGGGCCACCGGGGCCAGCGGCGGTGCCTGGTACTCAGCGCTGCATCGCTGCAAAACGGCAGCGGGGCCTTGCACAGCGGGCTGGCAGCTCGGCCGCCTGACCGGAAGCCTGGCGCCCACCCACGGCCAGGCTGGCGGCCAGCGACCAGCCTCCCTCCCTCCCTTTTCTGTCTGTTTCAGCTGGTCCTCGAACGCCCAGCTCCGGGCGCCATCACCGCCGCCCGCCCCGGCACGACCTCCGCGCCCCGGGGACCCGTCTGCCCGGCTACTCCCGGCAACTCTGCACAGGTGGGACGAGCCCCAAGGCCGGAGTCTACTCCCCAGGGTGGGAGGCTGGTCCAGACAGCAAAGCACCTGCTCAAGCAGCTGGGCTCCCACAGAAGCACGTCGACCCCCACGCCCCTCAGCGCTGCCCCGACCGCCCCCGAGGGCAAGGCCACGGCTGCCGGCCCACGTCCACGCCCCTCGTGCCGAAGTCCCGCCTGTCCACTGCTGGAGCGCGGCGCGAAGAGGCGGCACCCACAGCTCCGGCACAGCACACGGGGGAACCGTCCACCCCGCAAGCCAGGGGCCTCTACGGGACTGGGGTTGGTGGGGGGGCTCAAGGTCACGGGCAGCGGTGACCAGCCACTGCAGAGGCTGACCCGCGACCACTGACTGCCTTTTGGCCATTGTTCTGGGTTGTTTGTTTTTTCTTAAAGGTCATTAATTACACAGGCTTAAATCCACGCACTCACCACAAGCTTCGCACATGGCGACGCGAAGGTCCGCCTGGTCGCAAACCTCCCCTCAGAGGCGGCCTTACCGCGTCCAGGCCTGTGCGTCCCTTAAGCAGGAAGAGCAAGCGCGGCGGCATTTTAAACACGGCAGCGAGCACGTGAGCTGTCTGTGCCGCCGCGAGCTCAGCGCCCCACGCCCTGGACAGGCTGGGCATCAGGCCCAGAGACGGCGCTGCCGCCACACCGCTGCCGGCATCACGGGGCCAAGCGCGGACTCGCCACGCCGCGGCCCGGGCCCCCTGGCATCCAGACTGGCCAACGGTGCCCAGCAGCTGCAGTGTCCGCCGAGCCCCCCTCCTGGCGGGGACGCAGGCATCTGCCCGTCACGGCGTGAACACTCCTGTGCATCTCCTCGACACTTACGACGTGGGATCAGTGGGTCAAACCGCCTTCCACTACATCCGGGGCCGTGGGGCTCTGCCCTCCAGCGCGCCGGCTGCAGGCGGAACGGCGCTGGCACCATGGTGCTTGGGGACCCTGAGATGGGCGCACGGGGAGCCAAGGGCGGGGGACGAGGAGACACCTTCTTCCTGCAGCCCTTCCTGACCGTCGGCGAGGGGTCCCAGGATGGCGACCAGCTGGGCGTGACCAGACCTGCACGGGCACACGCTCACCCGAAGGCCCGTTCTGAACCCACAGCTCTGGAGGCATCCAGAGAGAGGGGATGGCTGGCTCTGAATCACCCCCCAGCACCCCAGGGGGTGGAGGGCGCGGTCAGCCGCAGAGCACTGGCCGCAGAGGCACTGCCCGCCTGCACGGGCGCTCTCGGCACAGAGCCTCGGCGAGACTTGCCCAGCAGCGACCGCGTGCCCGGCCGAGGTTCTGGGAACAGAGATCAGACACCACCTTTGCCCCAGCAGAGGCTGCGGCGCGGGAGAGGCGGGAGCCAGGGTGCGCGTGCGTGACCGGCCAGAGCTACGCCAGGACGTGCCTGGCCTGCCCCGCCGGCGCCACCCTCGACTGCATCCTTCTGCGGCCGGCCGGTGTGAGTCTCTCTCCTCCCCCTCAGGGAGGAACGGCCTGTCTCGTCCCCCGGCCACTGTGGTTCCAGTGCTGCTCCGTGCTGTTGTGATTATAATTTTGAGACTGAACCTCAGCCCAAGTTCATCATAAAGAAGAGCAGAATGAGGAACTCTGCAGGCCCACCAAGCCAACTGGGTGGCAGCCCTGGGGTTGGCTGAAGCCCCGGGGAGCACGCGCGGTAGTGGGGGCTACCTCTCGGTTACAAGGCCAAGCGGCTCAACTCTTGCTATTGAACTTGAGGCCATTTCTAAGCATCCGGCAGCTCTAGGAGCGTACAGGCATGACTCCAACAGGAAGGTGGCAGCACCGCCAGGTAGAGACAGACCTGAATCACCTCCAGGAGCTTCCTGTTGCCAGGAGACAAGACTTCGTCATCCGCTTTCACACGAGAAGCTGATCGTGGGGAGCCCTCCCCCACCCCGACGCCCTGCGGGGGACGCCCAGAGTGTGTGTGCCGCCTCACACCTCATCCCAGTGCCACGAGTGAGGCCAAAGCACAGACTTGCAGGTTTCTGCTCCGGGAAGCCACAAAGAGAAGCCCGTTCACAGACCGTCTCGCAGCTGCTGGGTCACAACACGAGAGCCCCAAGACCTCCAGAAAACAAAGCAGGTCAAATCAGTCATTACCAAAGTTTTCATTCAGGAACAGCTTTCAGCAAATGGACACTTAAGAGATCTCATGTCTCTCTAGAGACATATCCTTGGGTTGAAAACCCAAAAGTAAAATTGGTGGATTGGAGAGTGATGTTTATTTTATGTAAGGATCAAACTGCCTTCTAAAGAGTCTGAATCAACAGTTTAGTTTTAGAGATAAGAAACTGAAGCCCCAAACAGTCTGTGATCAGGAAAAGGGGATCAGGTGAATATATTACAGCAAAGGGCACATAATAAGGCACCAGCACAGGCTGGGGAGTCAATTTGAGTTACTGGACCACAATTCTGCAGGATCCTGGTTCTGACCATGACAGAGTAACTGGGGTCAGACTGTCCTACCCTGAACATCCACAAGACCAGAAAAAACATGATCCGGCTATTTCTGGCCGTGGGTGGAACACAGACTGCTTCAGACCATGATGGTCAAGGCAAGGAGACACCCCAGGGAGCACATCCTCCCCCCCTTCCCCCCAAGCACTGTCTGTAGCAGCACAGGGGGGTGGAGCATTGCAGCGCAGCAATGGGGTGGGGGGACTGAGGAGACAGGAAGTGGAGCTGCAACAGGGAAGAGCTAGTAGAAATTTGTGTGAAAGGAGACCAGGGAAGACAGCGAAAACTAGATTCCCCTCAATGTGGCACACATAACATTCAAGCAAAAAACTGCCATGAGTGAGAATAAGAAAAGGTGGCAAGTAATCTAGGGTTAGAGCTGTGGAGACAAGCTGATCCTGAATGACCCACGTGCTGTAGAGAAAGGCGATTCCTAGAGATATGCTCAAGGTCTTCAAAGAGAAGATTACAACAATGAGTGAACAGATGGCAAATCTCAGCAGAGATCACACACTATTAAAAAATGCAAATTTTAAAACACACACATGCACACACACACACGCACAAGGCAACATGATCTTGAAGATCAATAAAGATTATCCAAACTGAAGAAAGAGGTAAGTTTTTTTCTTTTGATAGATCACAAGCTCAATGACCTAAAGACAATGTCCGATGGTCTAACACGCACATAATCACTATTCCAGAAGAGGAGGAAAAGGACCGGAAACCAGGTCTGAAGAAAGGTACCTGGCATTGCACACAAATACCGTGCAGGAGATCAACACACGAATCCAAGAACCTCAAGGGCCCGGAGAGAACAGTACGGAGAAAGCCACACCAGGCGCACCACCACAAAGAGGCAGAATGTTCAGAGGGAAAAAGACAAATTACATGAACTGACATTTCATCAAAAACAATGAGGATTAAGACACAATGTAATAAAATCTTTAAGATGCTGGGGAAACTATCAATTTAGAATTCTCTATCAGGCAAAAAATGTCTTTCAAAAGTGAGAAGGAAATCAGCCTATTTGCAGACCGTGGAAAGTACTGGGAGAATCCACCCTGGAGGACTCGCCCCACAGGAAAGGCCAAAAGAGGAAGGTATCCGGAAGGACGTGGTCACTCAGGAGGAACCAGAGAACTGGACACAGTTACATGGTGACAGCACAGGCAGGCCCTTCACTTTTCTTAATTTCTTTTTTAACAACCTGGTGCCATGGGGGTTATAACAGATATAGGATGAAAATACATGAAAACAATAGTGAAGGGACAGAAAACAAAGGGAAGTATATAAGATTCTTTGCTTTTACACGAAGTCACAACATTCACGCCAAGCAGACTGTGCTGTTAAAGACACACACCAAAGTCCAAAGGCTATCATTTAAAAAGCAAAATGAGGCAAAGTTAAAGACTAATAGGGAACAAAACAGGATATTCAAGAACATTCGATGAATCCAAAAAGGAAAGTTCGGGAAAAGAGAAACAAGAAGGCAAAACAGACACTGAGATAGAACAGAAATAGCAAGATGGCAGACTGAAACTCAGCCAGATGATCACATTAAATTCAAACAAACCCAACGCTCCAATTAAAAGGCAGGAGCTGTCATAGTGGATAAAGTGAGTGCCAATTACATGGACTCTACCAGGGACGCATATGAGGTCCACACGTGTGCACACACATGTACAACACATGCAAGGGGAAGCCCCGCTGGCCAGCAGCAAGCCCAGGAGCACCAAGGGCGGCAGGGGACCTTCAAACAGGAACAATGGCCAGACACGAGGAAGATACTTGCTAGTGATCAAAGGGTTAACTCATCATGAAAGACGCAACAATTAAAATTAGAAAGGTTATAAGGGATTGGAATTACACTTCTCACCAACTCCATCTACTACTTACAGCTCCTGTACCCAGAAGCTGCAGATACACAGCACACACTCTTTCCAAGGGTACAAGGGATGTTCAACAAGGTAAGTCATATGCTTACGGCAGAAATCAAAAGAATAATCAGAGATTATTATGAACAATTATATGCAAGTTCAACAATTTAGAAGAGAAGAACAAATTCCTAGAACTATACAATCAACCAAAACTAGATAAAAAAGATAGAGAACACCTAAACAGACCAACTACAAGCAGTGAAACTGAAACAGTAATCAAAACCCTCCCCAAAACAAAAGCCCAGGACCAGATGGTTTCACAAATGAATTCTACCGAATGTTCAGAAATGAACTAGTCCCTATCTTACACAAACTCTTTCAAAAAATTGAGAAGAAAGGAATACTATCAAATATGTTTTATGAAGCCAACAGTACACTAATACCAAACAAGGACAACACAAAAAAAGAAAGTCACAGACCAATCTCTCTAATGAACACTGATGTAAAAAATCCTCAACAAAATTTTAGCCAACAGAATCCAACAATGCATCAAAAAGATAATACATCACAACCAAGTGGGATTTATTTGGGGACACAAGGATGGTTCAACATCCGAAAATCAATTCATGTAATCTAACACATTGACAAAAAGAAAAACAAAAACCGTATGATCATATCAATAGATGCTGAGAAAGCATTCCACAAAGTTCAACATCCGGTTATGATGAAGGCTCTTGAAATCCTTGGGATAGAAGGAACATACCTTAACATAATAAAAGCCATATATGACAAATCCACAGCCAATATTATCCTCAATGGTGAAAGCTGAAAGCCTTTCCCCTAAGCTCAGGAACAAGGCAAGTATGTCCACTCTAACCATTGCTTTTTAATATAATACTGGAAGTCCTAACCAGAGCAGTACGACAAGAGAAAGACGTACAAGAAATCCAAACAGGGAAAGAAGAAATAAAAGTGTCACTATTTGCAGATGATATAATAATATAGAGAGAATCCTAAAAAACCCACAGAAAAACTAATCAAAATTATAGACCTAAGTTTAGTAAAGTAGCAGGGCACAAAAATCAGTAGCCTTCCTATATGCAATCAATCTGAAGAAGAAATTAAGAAAACCGTCCCTCTTATAATTGAAACCAAAAACATCGCATACTTGGGAATAAACCTAACAGAAGAGGTGAACGACCTATACCAAAAAAACTATAAAGCCCTGTTAAAAGAAATAGAAGACACAAAGAAATGCAAAGACATCCCCTGCTCATGGAGTAGAAGAATTAACATTATCAAAATGGCCATCCTACTGAAAGCAATTACAGATTCAATGCTATTCTCATCAAAATTTCAATGACATTCTTCAAAAAAATAGAAAAAATATTAATTCATATGGAACCACAAAAAACCTCGAATAGCTAAAGCTCTCCCGACTGAAAAGAAGGAAAATGGAGACAGCACACTCCCTGCTTTCAAACTATACTACAAAGCCATAATAATTAAAACAGTATGGTACTGGAACAAAAGCAGACACAGAGACCAATGGAATCAAAGAGAAAATCCAGAAATAAATCCACATATTCTTGGACAACTAATCTTTGACAAAGGAGCAAAGACTATGCAATGGAACCAAGACAGTTTGTTCAATAAATGGTGCTGGGAAAACTGGACTGCAACTTCCAAAAAAGTGAAGCTAGACTACAATTTCACACCATGTACAAAAACCAACTCAAAATGGAGAATAAAAGACCTGAATGTAAGACCTGAAACCATAAAATATATAGAAGAATGTATAGGCAAAACACCACACGACATACATCTCAGTAACATCTTTAAAGACACATCCCCCAAAGCAAAGAAAGTCAAGGAAAAGATAATTTCCGCATACAATACAACTGATGAGGGATTGATCACAAAAATCTACAAAGCGCTCACACAACTCAACAAAAACAAAGTAAACAATTCAGTCAAAAAATGGGCAGAAGAGCTAAAAAGACACTCCTCTAAAGAGGAAATGAAAATGGCCAACAGGTATATGAAAAAATGTCCAACATCACTTATAATCAGGGAAATGCAAACCAAAACCACAATGAGATACCACCTTACACCAGGAAGAATGGCACACGTTAAAAAAAAAAAAAGGCAACAACAAATGTTGGCAAGGATGTGGAGAAAAAGGAACTCTCCTACACCGCTGGTGGGAATGCAAACTGGTCCAACCACTATAGAAAGCTGTGTGGAGGTTCCTCAAACTACTAAAAATGGAGCTACCATATGACCCAGCAATCTCACTCCTAGGAATCTACCCAGAAACATTAATTCAAAAAGAGACCTGCATCTCTGTTTATTGCAGCACTGTTTACAATAGGTAAGATGTAGAAACAATCCAAATGCCCAAAAGTTGATGATGGATGAAGAAGATGTGGTATATATATACAATGGAATACTACTCAGCAATTAAAAAAGATAAACTCATGCCATTCACAGCAACATGAATGGAGCTGGAAGGGATCATGTTCGGCAAAATAAGCCAGAAGGAAAAAGAAAAATATCAAATGGTTTCACTTGTAGGAGGACTATAGAGGAGCCAAATAAGGGATCAGGAGGAGAAAATAATAATTAAAAAAAACCCCAGCAGGCGACCATAACTAAGACATTCTGCAAGGGGT
>PVIJ01002408.1:0-41360 GCA_004024925.1 Scalopus aquaticus | reverse complement strand
GCACCATAAACAGTTTTACGTGAACAGCCCCAACAGCCCTAGATGAGGCAGCCAGACTCCTTGAAAATGCGAACTGCTGAAACTGGCACAAAAAGAAATAGAAAAATCTGCACAGCTGACACCTGATAGGTTAAGTCGTCCTAACACTCTCTGCTCCAGGCCCCAATGGTCGCGATGACAAACTCAGTAAAACACCTTACATTCAGTCTTCTGGCATCTGGAGGAGGGGGACACCCCTCCCCTGCCCCGCTGAATTTATGCCACCACTAACCCTGAGCCCCAAACTGAGCGAGAAAAGAACATCACAGCCCAATGCCCCTCGGTGCCCCCCTCCCACACCCCAATGACAGGGACAGACCCGGCGGCACAGAAACAGCTTCTGGGGACTGAAGGGGGGGGGCAAAGCGGCATATCGGGGTTCTCAGAAGGCCAAGCTGCTTGAACACCAAAAACCCCATGCTACGGGAGGAGGGCACAATCAGAACAAAAACTGCAGATCATTTCAGCAGATGCAGAGGAACAATTGCCCTAACCCAGCCCCCAACCGCGAGCATGATTCTCAGTGCGGCCGGAGGTGACGCCCGCCCAGGCCCAGGCCGCGGCCCATCCTGAGTCCAGCCAGTGGCGCTCCCCGGAGAGCCCTGTGTTGTTTATGCTGGCTTCTTTGCAATAAAGCCAGTGAAAGAAAGAAAATGCATTAAAAACGGCAAAGAAGTTAAACCTTCCTTACTCAAAAAATAATCTTAAAAATCCAACACCTCTGGAGATAACAGTCACTGGTTCGTGCCCTCAGCCTGCTCCCCTCGCCGGCCCATGGCCCAGGGTCCGTCCCTCAAAACCCCAAAACGCCACCCTCCTTGCAGCGCCTCCCCGTCCTGGGAGAATTCACAGCAATATTGGGGTCCGCGACACTCTGGAGTGCGTGAACGAAAGCCCCAGAAAATGGTGAACGACACCACGGGGAATGACCCCAGCGGAGAAGGAGGCGCGTCTGCGAGTCCCAGGTGCGTGTGAACCCCCCACTTGCAAGTACAGACTCAAAGCACTCACGACAGGGATGCTCATGGGGTAGAAAGTGGACCCCAACTGATCCCCACCGAAGATGCCCACGAAAACCAACAGGCAGAGAAGGCCTCCCAGCGGGCACCTGGCCCCACGCACAGACGCAACTCAGAGTGGCCCACGGGCCCAGCCACGCGCGCAGACCACCCTCTTCTCCACGGCACAGCCGGTGTCGCCAAGGCCGCCAGGGGCCCCGGAGCACGCAGCGGCTCCTGCCGGACACGCCGTCCACTCGCCGTGGCCGAGGCCCCGGGGGCAGCAGGCGGCCTGCAGATGCGCAGGCCACAGGCCACAGCCCCACCAGAGACGGCCCTGCGTGGGCAAAGGACAGCGACGCTTCACGGCAGACGCTGCTCGTGGCGCTGCTGTCGAGGACGGACAGGGGCGGGAGCCCCGGCGAGGCACCGCGCCCGCATCACGGAAGGGGGGACTCAAAAGCCCACCGCCCAGGGCCCCGGCCACGCCTGGCGGCCACTTCCAAACCCCAGCCAATGCTTCTCCCCGCCCCCCGAGCCAGCGCGTCACCCGGGCTCATGCAGGAGACTTGGAGCAAGAACCATCATGGCAGCCTGGGCCCATGGGCAGTGCCGGGGCAGAGCACGAGTCCCAGGCGGTGGACAGGGACCCTCGGCCGGGAAGAGCGTCCGCACGGGGTCGCGGGCGGGTGGGGCTGCCGGGGTGCCGAGGAGTCTGGCCCGGGGAGGCATCGAGGCCCGCCCTGGACAGCGTGTGCCACCGCCCCCTGATCCAGAAGCACGTCTCCAAACAGACGCCCCCGTGGACAGCTCCCGGGAAAGCGGGAGGCTCCGCTGCGGTGGACGGGCCGGTCAGTGAGGACCGTGGGGCCGGGGGCGGCTTCCCGGGGGCCAGACGGGACCAAGCAGGGCCCGAAGGAGTACCTGTTCACTCTCCGCGGGCACTTCTCTGGCTTGATATCCAACTCATAGTGATAGATGTCAATTTTTGGAATGTCCATTTCAAAGAAGTTGGCCTGTAGCTTGATTGTTCTCCCGGACGTCCCGAAGTCGGGTCTGGGCGGAGGCTTGAAGGCATAGCCTTGGACGGGCGGCGCGGGGGGCGCGAGCACTGCAGGCAGCGAGAGAGGGAGGTTACGCGGGCAGGCGGGGGTGGGGGCGCCAGCCCGCCCCGCCCCAGCACCCAGCCGGCCCCACTGCCCCGCACGCCTCTGCACTGTCCTCTCCCCTCCCTCGTCAGGCTCGAGGAAGACCTGGAAGGACGTCCGCAGCTCTGCCCATCACCCTGCACGCGTCATACCCGCACCCCAACGCCTGCACCTCTGCACCTGTCACGCCTACACCCCATCCTGGGGCACAGGACTCCGCAGCCCCCGCCCATCTCTCCCTGCTCTGCCCACATCCTGAAAGTGCGGGGCTCTCTCCACCTCGTCCCAGCTCACCCTCTGCCCCAGGGCCACCCCCCTCCCCACGCCCTCCACGCCGCCACACAGGCAGCAAACGCCCACGCAGCCCCGCAGCGCTGGAAACCCCGGGCAGCACCTCCGCCCACAGAGGGGCGCCCCGGCCAGCCCTCTCCACACGAGAATGCCCCGACGGTGCCAGTCCCCACGGGGCAGGAGAGGGGCGCGGCCGTGGGCGGGGCTGGAGCGGACTGGGAGAGTGAGCACTGGGGAGGGCTCAGACGCCCAGTGACCCGACCCGAAGGTCAAACTGTTTCTCCCGGAAAGGACAAGCCTCTCTCGGCGCAAACGCTGTTTCCGCCCAAATCCTCACTGTGAAAGTCTCCCACGCCCCATCCCCGCTGCCCACCCCCCGAAGCAAAAGCACCTGCTGAAGTAACAGGCGCTGCCCGGCGCCCCCGTGTGCGCGAGCACCTGTGAGTGTGCATGAGCGTGCGCTGAGTGTGGCGCGAGTCGTCTCGTTATTTCCTTTCTCCCGAGACCGCGTCTCGACCCAGACGCACCCGGGCCCCGACTCCACGCACACGCACGGGCGGCGCCGGCTCCCCGCTCCCAGCCGCCGTCACCCCCTGGAGGCGCTGGGGTGCCGCGCCCACGCCAGGGACGGAGCACACGAGGGTGAGCAGCGCCCTCTGGCCGCCAGGCCGGGGGGGACCACACCCATCGGGGCAGCGGCCGCGCCCTGCCCCCGGCCACGGCGCCCACTGACACACTGGTCCTGTCTTCAGAATCCAGCATCCGGAGTCGAAGTCCAACCTCAAGGAGCCGGGCCTGGGTCCTGGAGTGCCCCCGCAGAGCCAGAGCCGTCCGGCCCCGTCGCCCCAGCCGGAGAGCTCTCCCCGCGACAGCAGCGCCGTCTTCCAGGGGCCCCGGCGACAAAGGGCTTTCAGCGGCTTACTGGCGTCTCGCGGCTGCACGGGAAGGGCGAGGCCCCAGAGAGTGAAGGTGTCCAGCTCGGACTCACTGCTGCCCGGCCCGCCGAGTCCCCGGCCGCCGCAGACTGCGCCCCAGGGCCCACTTCTCCTCGCCCGACCCCTGAGCCTCACAAACTGAGCCGGGGGCAAGGGCCGCTGCGCGCCAGCCTGCGCCACCGCAGCGCCAATGGGGCCTGCCGGTGTCTTTCTTGCTCTCACTAAGGAGCCCCGCAGGCTCGGGCAGGGACGTGGGTACAGGCGCTCCAGGGGAGGCGTGGCGCCGTCCAGGCCGAGGGCACAGGGATTGTCCCCTCCGGAAGGAGCCGCTGGGCGCTGGCCCCGGGAGACCCCGGGCTGTTTCACGGCTCGCAGACGGGCACAAGCGCCTTCATGGGGGTGAAAGGTGGGACCGGGGGTGAGCTCGTCACTGGGGTCGGGGACAAGGACGTAAGGGGAAGAGGAGGCGGGGAGCCCCCAGCCCCGGGGCCTCCAGGGAGGCCGGGGCTCCCTCCTGGGGCAGCACGAGCTGCCCGCTGCCCTCCCCCACCCAGGCTCCCGGCAGCCAGCGCTGCTGCACCTGGGAAGCTTCACCAAGGAGACGCCTCTGAGGGCAGCTGCTGGGGCCCGGGCACCCGCTCAGCAGGGACCGAGCCCCGCAGCTAAGCCGGCCTCGCTTCCCAGCTCGCCCTGCCAGCGCCCGCCCTCGGGGGCCAGACCCCTTCAAGGAGAAGCACCCCCTCGGGGCTCCTGCCTCTGCCCTGGGCAGGCTCTCCCGGTGGGAAGGCGACGCCTCCAATCTCCGCTCTCACGCGGGACCTGGCGGCCCTGGGGGCGGGCCTCAGCCGAGCCAGGGCGGCACCGGCACCCCTGCTCGCTGCGCTGCCCTGACCCCGCGCTCAAGTTTCAAACTCCCAGCTGGAGTCACACCTCAATCAGTGAAAGGGAAGCAGAGCGAATGAGTAATCGCCTTCCTGTATGAGTAAGCGGGCGCAGCCACCAGAGTGTGTGGGTGCCGCCGTTCCGGTGGAAGAAAAGCCTCTGAAAGGCAGCACCGGGCCCTTGAGGGGTTGGGGCCTTTCTGTCCCCACAGAGCAGGCCCCGGCCGCGCGAAAGAGGGGGCAGTCCCCTCAGCAGCCGCCGCTCTTCCCCAGCACCCCCAAGCAGGGTGGCCCGTGGGGGGCAGGTGCGCCGGGGGAGGACGTGGACCAGAGGGCCAGGCCTGCCAGGCCGCGGGGCGGGGGGCTGGGGTGGGGGCAGCAATTCTGCCGCCAGCACAGGCCCCGGGGACCTGCCCAGACCCGGCGCCGGCAGGACCTGAGGGGGATACAGACCCAAGCCCGCAGAGACAGAGGAGGGGGCTGCCAGGCCAGTTTGGGGGCGCGGGGGCGAGCCGAGCCACGCTGTGAAGTCTCCTGCGGCGGCCCCCAGGTCCTCCCAGAAAGCGGCCTCCAGACAGGCAAGCCAAGAAGGGCCACGGGTCAGCGCATGGGGGAGGCCCGGCCCGCGGGGCAGGGAGCCGCGGAGCAAACCCACATTCACCTTTCCCCTCTGCCCGGAACTGGGGGTCCCAGCACAGAACTGAGGGGCCAGGGGCCGTCGGAGGCTGTTCAGCCCGGGGGCCAGCCCTGCAGGAGCAGGGAGTGAGGGCCCACAAGGCAGGCGGCCCCACATGGTTGAGGACCCTCGGGAGAGGAGGGGTGGGGGACCCCCGGACGCGCCCGGCTCAGGACCTCGCCGCAGACACAGCAGCCAGCGCGGGGGGCGGGGCCTCAGCGGACGCGCCCCCCGGCCCGCCCCCCGCGCTTACAGCCGCGCCCGCGGGCCCTGCCCGCTGCAGAGAGGCGCCCACACGGGTGACCACTCTCGCGAATTTCAGCTCCTCCGCTGATAGGAGAACACGCCCAGCAGGCGACGAGGTGGACGCCGTGCTGCCCACTCGGGCGGCCGCGCTCTGGTGCTGGACGCGCCTCCGGCCCGGGAAAGGCCGCCTCGTGCTGGGCCAGCGCGAGCGGCGCCACCTCAGGGTCTTCCAAACGGCCCTTTAGAAGACAAAAGCTGTGCCAAAGCCCGGCGCGGCCTGTCCCTGCGCTGAGGGGCGCGGGTGGGCGGCAGTGACCAGGCTCTCTCCGCCCTCCCGCCCTGAGGCTGCACGTGCGCGGGCCCAGCGGGGCGGGGCCGCCCCGGCCTGTGGGGCGCCTCGGACGCGCGTCAAAGCCGTGTCCGCAGCCCGGGCAGGGCGCGTCCAGCGCAGGCCGCCGGCCTCACGCACCGCTCGGCCACACGCAGGCCTGGTGCTCGCTGAGCGCGCGGCCGCTTTCCGTCACCCGAGCGTTTCGCTGTGTCCTGAGACAGTACGGGGGAGGGAGGCAGCCGGGAGCTCCCCCCCAGGGGTCCGCGCCCGAGGCGGGCAGCCCGCAGCTCCCCGCAGAGAACACGGCGACTCGCGCTGAGGGCGCCCCAGCCCCCACCGTGCCCAGCTGCAGGCCGCGGGGGGCGGCTCCACGCTGCCCGGCTGATGCCCACCCCTGATGTCATCGCGCGTTCAAGGTACCGGTTGCCATGACAACCGGCTCTCAGGCTCCTTGCTGTGCGTTGCCCAGGCTGCCCGCCTGCCACGCCCAGCTGGGGAGCGGTGGCAGGCGTCAGACACCCGCCGGCCAGCCCCGGGGGGCCAGGAGGCCCAGGGACAGCCTCGGCCCCTGCGTCCTCCAGCGCCCAGCCGGACCGGCTGGGAAGGGGCTTTCCTGGGGTGCTACATGCGGCCCTCCCGGGAGGGGCAGCGCCTGAGCCTGCCCCCCACCCCAGGCCAAGAGCACCCCTGACCGCAGATGACATGTCATAAGTCACAGAATTCGGAGCCAGAGTCACCATGGAAACCGAGGGGAGCGCCTCCCCCCTCGGGGCTCCCAGTTTGCATCATGGGCGCCCAGGCCTGTCTGGACGGGGGCTGGGCACTGGCCGCCAAGGGGGCCGGGGCTGGGCCGGGGGAGCCAGGCTTCCCAGAGGGGCCTGCCCCGGGGTCCTCCCTGGCTCCTGCCAGTTACATGACCCCAGAAACAAGCCAGCCCCCCACTGCGGGGCCAGCGGTCCCGGCCTCGGCTGAACGGCTTCGGGGTCTGCGCGAGGGCCGGGTGCTGTACGGGGCTCATGCCAGGCCTGCGGGGGCGCCCCCCATCTCAGAGCTCTTGCACCCACACACCAGGAGCCTGCTGCAAAGCTCTTTCCAGAGCCCCCAAGTGAGCCTCCTGCTCCCCGAATGCCGTGCCCACGACGGGCACCGCAGGCACTGCACTGGCCAGAGCCCGGTGGGCACCGCTCGGGCCTCGCCTGGGCCAAGCAGCCTGACGACGCCGCTGTCCCTGTGAGCAGGCGCTGGAGGCTCCGGGTGAGCCGGCCCAGGGCCCTGCCCAGCTGCGGGCTCCTCGTCACAGGCTGGGGCGTCAGGCCGGCAGGTGGGGTCCCGCTGGGCCCAGGACCCAGGCCAGCCTCGCTCAGGGCCACCAAGCCGAGTGGCCGCATTTAAGGATGGCCATGTGCCCTTGCGGGGGGCACTGGAGGTGTTCTCGGGCGCTAAGAGGCGGACGGCAAATCTGCTCCCGCCGCCTGAGTGGACGGGACACCACCCAAGGGCAGCGCGGCCCCGGGCAACTGCCCAGCCGACTGGGGCGGGCCAGAGTTCCCGGAGCAGGAGGCCAGGCCTGGACAGGGGCCCCCACCCCGGCCACGGCCCGGCAGAGCCTGTTCTCACCCCGGAGCCCCAGACGCCCCTCAAGCCAGCACGCACGCCCTGGGCAGCCGGGCTCGAGGAAAGCGAGCGTGACCAGAGACAGCGGGAGCCTGAGGCCTGAGACAGGCAGGGGGAAGGGGGTGGGGGGTGGGCCGGTGTCCTGGGGCAGCAGCGGGGCAGGGGCCCAAGGCGGCCGAGTGCGGGGGCTCCAGGCCCAGCTGGCACTGGGGGATCACCTCCCCCACACACTGGGGAGCCAGGTGTCTGCGCTGGGGGCTGGGGCGCCACTAGATGCGCCCCCAGGGCTGCAGCGCCGGGACCTGGGGCTGTCTGGGGAGGGACCCCCCCTTTCCCAGCAGGAGTGGGGACGGAGGCCGTGGCCACGGCTCCCGAACTTCGGCTGCACCCACATCCTGGGGCAGGGCGGCCCCACTTCCCCTCGTGCTCTGGGCAGGCTGAGTCAGCGGCGCCCAGCGGGGACAAAGGGGGGCTGCGGCCAGGCGGCAGCCCGCAGGGGTCATGGGGCTCCCCTGGAGGGCATCACTCCCGCGTGGGACTCGCTTCCTGTAAACCTTTCACGCCCTCCCTCCTGTTAGAAGTGTCTGGGAAACCCCAACCCCGCTGGCTCGGGACACCAGAGGAGGGAAGGGACAGCCCGCCACGCGGCCGCAGGGACAGACGGCCAGCAGGCTGGGTGGGCTGCAGCGCCGCCCCCGCCGCAGGGGCAGCTGCCACGTGCCGCCTTCGTCTGTGTCCGCCGCACACGTAAAGAGCCCCAGCGGCAGCGGGTTTTAGCCAGCTTCCGTGGTTCAGCCCGAAGCTCCAATAAAACCCGAAACTCACATAAAACACAATCTCGCCGAGAAAAGGGCCGGGACAAGCCCTGTAACCTATAAATAAATTTTCCTTCCAAGGTGAGAAGCGCGCCCCGGACCCACAGTCCGCCCGCCAGGCAGAGACACGCCTCTCAGACCCGGCCCACAGGCGGCTGGGGGACGCCCCCACTTCCCCACGCTTCTCTGCAGCGCCCCGGTTTTGACGTCTGCCTGTGACTGGTTACTGGCCGCCTGTCTCAGCGGAGAGAGGACGCACGGGCAGCCTGAGACCCCCAGGTCTCCGCACACCTGCCCCTGCGGACCAGGAGCCAGGGCTCTGGCAGGGGCACGCCCGACACCGACGGGCCTGCAGAACAGCTCGAGGGCCAGATTCCCACCCCCCAGCCAGTACCAGCCTCCCGAGGGCCAAGGGCCAAGGAGGCCCACGCCCTTCGGGGAGCTTCTGCTCCCGGACACCGGGCCCTCACCCGGACAGCCCAACTCCCGCCCTCCCGTCCCGGGTCCTTCTCTGCAGCTGTCCAAGCGCCCAGTGCCCAGGCACCTCCTGACACCTCGGAAACGCCTCCTCTCCCCTGAAACGTGTGCTGCTGTCTTACGCCCCGTGCCAGCCCGGGAAGGGCCAGCGGCCGCCACAGCAGGCAGGGTGGCAAGCAAGCCACCAGCCCGGCCGGCACGCGTCACCCCGTCCCCGCGCTGGCCTGAGTGTGCGCGGCCGGCCCAGCCCACCGGCCGCTGCTGACCGCGCCCAGCGTCGCCCAGGATGGAAGCAGCGGCCAGGCAGGCGGGCCCAGGGGCCTTCGACCGCGGGCCGCGGAGGAAGGGCTGGAACGACTGTCCCTAGACTTGGGACGGGATGAGGTGACACCCGCACCCTTGACGACAAGAAAAATTCCAAGTGGGTCCAAACTACAGAAATTTTTTTAACGAAACCAAACATCTGAAGAAGTCGTTTAAGGCTCGATGACCTTTATAGTGTGGGGTGGGAGCCCCCTTCCAGGGCCGACGAGGGGGCCGTGGGGGAACGGAGGCTCGGCCCAGAAGGCGGCTTCGGCCTGGCGCTCGCAGCCAGCCCCGGACGGCCGAGGCCTAGGGCAGCAAGAGGACCAAGCCCCCGCAGGGAGGCGGCCAGCGGGCGCGAGCGGGAGCAGCCGGCAGTCAGTCCCGAGGCCGCGGGCATGAGCTAAACCTGGAGAGACGCAGGCTGGACTGGGGTGGGGTCTGGCCGCCCGGCAGCCAATTTCAGAGGGAGGAGCTGGGAAGGGCCGTCTCAGGGAGCCCCAAACTCGCCGCCAGCAGGGCTCAGGAGGAACACGGGGCTGGAGGGGCCAGAGCTGGCCCCTGCGCCCTCCCCGGCCAGGGCCACACCCCTGTGGGGGGCAGGACAGTGCGACGGGCCCCCCGTCCACAGCTTCCGTCATGGGGCGTGTGAGCGGGAAGCTGTGAAAGGTCATCAAATGGGACCCTCGGGCCAGGTGCTCCCAGGGGGTCGTCCTCTCCCCACACCTCTGCGTGCAAAAGGGGCGTCTGGGGCCCCCCCGGGGGGCGCAGGGGTCAGTCTCAGCCTATGACGCTGTTGCAGCCACTGCAGCACGAGTTCGATCCCCGGCCAGGGAGCTTCCCTCAGGGCGCAGCAGACCCCTCCTGTCTCCTGCTGCCCCCTCAGCAGTGTGCTTCAGTGGATCCGCCTGTTCTGCTCCCCACTGTCTCTGGGAAGTCCTCTCACCCCCCGCATCTCTGGCCTGTACCCTCATTCTTGTATGCGTAAATAAACAAATCTTTAAGCGAGGAGGGGCACCCATGTCTACGGTGAGCCGCTCTGGCAGGGGAATGCACGGTGCCTGCGGCGCTCGTCTGCTTTCCTGCCTGACATTTTCCAAAGTGAGAGCTCAGGTGTGAGCACAGTCCCCGCTCCCTCCCAGGTGGCCAAGGAGTCAGGAAACTCGCCCGATTCAAGTTCTGAGGCTGGCCCGTCCCAGGTCCGTTCTGGGATGCCGCTGGGGGCTGGGTGGGGTCTCCGCCCCCTCCACCTGCATCGCGACCTGCGCACCCCGTCCCGTGACCCCTGGGGGCCCGGCGGCAGCCCCAGGGCACCCACCGCTGGTCAGGCCCACAGCAGGACTGCCAGCTCGGGCTCCTCGGACGCGAAGTCCGCACCAGCACCCGGCTCCCACCAAGAGACACGCAGCCCGCACCCGGCCTCTGCTGTTCCCGCTCCAACCAGCTGGGGGACCCCTCCTGCATTCACAGGCTTGAGTCGTTTCCTGGGGTGGGAAGCCCTCGGCCACAGCCCCCCGGCACCCACGAGCCATCGCTGTGGCCTGGGTGTCCGGGCAGCGAGGGCCAGCGAGGCGAGCAGACCAGGGCTAGCAGCGGGAGGGGCCTGGCGGGGGGGGGGGCTCTGCCCTCCGTCCAGGCCACCGCCCGCCGGAGGACTCACCCGGCGCTGACTCAGCCCGGCCACCGGCGCGTCATCCCCGGCACAGACTGGGACTAAGTCAGCGGCCCAGCATCTCCGGCGAGGCGAGGCCTGAACCCTCCTTGAGTCAGGATTCACCTTGAGCGAATCCATTTTTAAGGGAAAAGGAACCAGGAAGAAAAAAGACACGGGAATAAGAAACCCGACCCCGGCGCTGCCCACCGGCGAGGCTGCAGCGCCCGCGGGGACGTGTGTCTTACCAGAGGCAGGGCCCGTGCGCCTCCGGCCTCCCCGGTTCGGCGTCCACGTCGACCCGTCCCCGGTCCCCCGACGCAGGCCCGAGGGCTCAGCACGGCCGCAGCGGCACGCCTCCCTGCCCGGCGAGGCTGCATGCACAGATGGGGGCTGGAGTGGACGACAGGGCCACCAGAGGCGCCCGCCCTCGCTGACCATCGAGACCCGGAGGCGGCCAAGAGCACCGTGGCTGTGGCCCGGTGTGAGGCTGCCCCGGCGGGCGCGGCCTCTGCAGACGAGATGGCGCACGCTCGCCTCCGTTGCGGCCCTTTCGGCCAGCAGGACGCGGGAAGCGCCCAGACAGACTGACGAGCGCCCGACGGACCCCAGGACACCCCAGATGGCCGCAGGAGGGTCAGCAGGAAACGATGCTGGAACCGCCGTCCACAGGCCAGCGGCGTGGCGGGGGCGAGAAGCGCGGGGGCCGGGCAGGCCGATCTCACAGGCCGCCGCACGCGAGCCCCCAGCCTGTAAGGTGCAGAGCGGGGCGAGTACCAGCTCGCCGTGGCCAGCACTGGCCGGGTCTGCCACGGTGTTCGCTCCTGTGGGCATGGGTGGTCCCCGGGGCGCGCGTCCTGTGACTACTGGGCCGGCCACCTGCACTGGGGGGTCCCGACCCACAAGGCTGGCGGGGGCCGAGGTCCAGGCACACCACGCCAACGGGAGCCTGGTGGGCGAGGCCGCCAGAGCCCACACACACCAGCCCCGGGCAGGGCAGCTGGCACCCCACGGCCATCTCCAGCTGCCCGCCCGCCCCCGACAGCCGGAGGACGGGCCTCAAGAGCGCAGGGACAGCCCCGGTGCGGGCCGCCCCTCCCCCAGCTGGGCCCGGCCTCCGCCGCCACGAGGCTCCCAACAGGCCCTGGAAACCTCACTTTGCAGGCACTTCCCCTCAACGCGCGCCTGGGCCCCGCCCAGCCAGTGGGGAGCGGGCCCCACCGAGGCCACCGGCAGGCGTCCACCTGGCGCCAGGCCTCCTCGGGCAGGCAGGCCTCGGAACTCCCGACCCCACGCAGCCCTGGGGCAGGAAGAACACGCTCAGCGCGGCGCAAGCAGCAGCTCAAAGGCAGCGCTTCGAGGCGTTCGCCGAGCCACAGCAGGCCGGCCCGGGCCCCTTCAGGAACCAGGCTGCCGCCGCCATGAAGCTTAGCGGCCAGCTGGGCAGCAGCCCAGCTGGGCCCTGGACGAAGCCGACCTGATATGCGGCGGGCCCAGAGGGTCATCGCTAGGGCAAAAGGAAAACAAAACAAAGAGCTGGCCAGCTGAGACAGGGGGTCCCCGGGGAGCCGGGACTGATGCAATGCAGGTCTGGGCCTGCACCCCACGTGTGCCCCGGCCCCTCAGGGGGCAGCACTGGCCCCGGCCAGCAGCCCCTCCTGCTGATGCTCCCGCCCAGGCGACCCCGCGAGCAGACAGACTCGCTGCCACCAGGCCGGCTGCACACGCCCACTCGGGGGCCGGGGCTGGCACAGCAGCCATGCCCAGCCGGCCGCCCTGAGGCCCAGGGAGCAGCGCCTGCCCGGAGAGCCCGGTACCACAGCGCCCGAGGGGGCGCGGACCCCGCGGAGACCCCGTCGCCCCACGAGGCGGCTCCCTGGGCCCGGCTACCGCAGGACAGGAGCCAGAAGACCCCGCCGATCCCTGCAACTCGGGCCTTGCAGCGTCGCCTCCGACGCGGCCTCCGGAAAGGCACGGGCTGCAAGCCGGGATGACCAGTCGGGGTGAACCTGGGAAACCCAGCGGACGAGACCCCCGGCAGTGCCATCCCGGGGCGGGGGCCCAAAGCAGCAGAGACACCCCGTGTGTGGCACCAATGCGCGTGTGAGCGCACGACGCGGGCCGGACGCCCAGCGGGCTGCATGGGCCACCTCGGAGGCCCCGGCGCCGGCGCCCACAGCCCCAGACGCTCGTGGCCAGGGCACCGGGGGCCGCGCCGCGAGACCAGAGCGGACACCATCGGGGCCTCCCCTCCCATCCGTGTCAGAAGTAAAACTGAACTTAAAACCGAAAACCCAGGGCCAGGAACAGTGGCGGCGGGGGCGGGGCTGCAGGCCGGGGACAACGCTCTGTCCCCGAGCACACGGGGACCCCGGCGCTGCGCAGAACCCTGAACTCACGAGGTGGTGCGGGCGAGTGCGTGTGCTCTCCCCTGGGGAGGGCGGCGGCTTCCGTCGTGGTCCGGGACGCCCCAGGGCCCTGTGAGCAGACGGCCTGCACCCCGACCCAGGCTGGTCTCCTGGAGTCTCCCCAGGTTGCAGACTTGCTCGGAAAGCGAGCCCTGACAAAGCTGCGTGATGGAGCTGGGGGGACGCGGGGGGCGGGGGGTGCGGCCGAGGCGCCCGGAGCCTGGGCAGGGCCGCCAGCGCCGGTCCAGGAGCCAAGCGTCAAAAACAGGCCTGTGCCCTCCGCCCGCCGGGCCCGCGCCCCACAGGCAGCACACAGCAGAGGCAGGGGGCACCCCAACAGCTATGCCGTGTCCACCTGCAGCCAGGGCCCCCGGCACCCAGCACGCTGCCTCTCCCCGAGCCCCCTCCAGTCTCGCCGGCATGGCGTCCCCGACTCGCCGCGTGGCTGGGAGCTTCCAGAGGCCTGGAGCCAGCTGGGGCGCGCAGCGGAAGCCGGGGAGCATGGAGAGCCCCGCAGGGCCGGCCCCACAAAGCTCACCGGGGGCACCGCAGATCACACACTCGGACCCCACAGCCGAAGGAGGCGCAAGCGACGCTGAGGTCCCCAGCCGTCACCTCGCGGAGCGTGCCCCCAACAGCATTCGGCCCACTGTGCTTTAATTAAAGCGCCGGAAAATCTAGACCCACTTAGCTGCAAGGAATTCCCTTGTAAAAGTTCTGCCTGCAGGACCGCCAGCTCGCCTGCCCGCGTCCAGCGCCCCGCGACGCCCACAGGGCCAGGTTCTGGAATCCACAGGGGCCCTGGACTGGGACCGGAGCTTCTGAGTGTGTGGCTCAAACCTCCGTGCCTCAGTTTCCTCACTCCCACACGGCAGGAAGGCAGCACCTGCAGAGCCAGCCGCCCCCGCGGCACTGGGTCCGGCCCACCCGTTTCACCAGCGCCGTCAGCTGCGGCGAGTCCTGGTGGCGCCGGGAACCGCACTTTTAACTTTGAGGCCGTACGTGCCGCTTCGCAGAGGCCGGGCGGGGCCCGCTGGCCACCGCTCACTGCCCAGGGCCGCCCCCGGCCCAGCTCTGGGGCCCACGGGCGCTGCTCTCACAGCCTGGTGGCCGCCGCCTGCGGTCACGGCCTTCCCAGCGCTGAGACGGCTGTGGGGGCCGCGGCTCAAATTCCAGGGCAGGAGCCAAAACGAAAGGGGCCTGCACTGCGCAGAGCAGCGCCTGGGGACGGTGAGGGGGTGACGGGAGAGACTGTGGCCACGACAGGCTCCGGGGCCAGGTGAGGCTCCAGGTGCTCTGGGCTCCGCTGCCCCTGGACGGGCCACCCACCGGGGGCCCATCCGCTCAGGCCTGTTTCGAATTAAAAGACACTATTGAGTTACAGGCCTCCCGTGCCTGCTGTGTTTCTCTGGGGCTTTGTTTAGACAACTCTGGCCACGTCCAAGCAAAGCCCTGGGAGCAAATCCAGGAACAGTGGCGGAGAGGCCCGCGGCCGTCCCCGCAGACAAAGGTGCTCGCGGAGAGGCACGTGGCCCGGCCGACCGCGCCCTCGGGGACCAGAGGGGGCCCGCGGGCGGAGGCACGTGCTGGCCGGCGGCATCTACGCGGAGCTGTCTGCACCCAGCCGGCGCCCGGCCCAGGCCCTGCGCCCCACTGCCCAGGGGCCCCACTTGACACAGCCCGGGCTAGTCCCAGGCAACACCGGTGCAAGCACAGTGGAGGGTGAGCCTCGGGCCCTCCAAGGGGGGCGCACCCCTCCGTCCGCCCCCAGCAGCCGCCCGGGGTGGCAGCGGTCAGGACGCTGCGGCCATCGCTCGCAGGTGAGCATCCCCAAGCCCGTTGGCAGCCACTACGAGTGCAGGGTCGTTTGCTGTGGCAACAAGCGCCTCGACGCCACACACAAAACACCCGACACCGACCGACAGGCCACACGGCCACAGGCCCGCGCCCCCGCTGCAGCGACAGCCAGCATGGAGTGGCCGTGAGCGAGGTGGCGGGGGGGGGGGGCAGGAATGGGGGAGCCCAGGGAGGCGAAGGAAGCTGTTCTTCCCGCCCCCGCAGCTAGGGGTGCAGGCCCACCCCGGCGGGGGGCTGTGGTAGCCCCGGGCGCGTCTGTCTACTGACCAGTCTGTCTATCCTGCTGCCTGCGCACGCCGCACACACGTGCACACGCCGCACTCATGTGCACACGCCGCACACGCACCGCTGCACCCACAGGCCAGGTCGGCCGCTCTCTGAGCACCTGTGCCCGGAGCAGGGTGCGGTGCTGCCCCCGGCACGACAGCAGATGGCGCCCACCCAGGAGCGCTGGCTGGGGACCCCCATGGAGGGGACAGGCGGGCGCCCCAGGTCCTGGCCCAGCCACGCCCCCAGGCCCGTGGCCCCGCGTGGTGGGCACGTGCGCCCCCCAACAGCACCCAGAAACGCTAGGGCTGGCAGGTAAACAGACATGTTGGCTGATCTCGGCCGTCCACGCCGTGCGGGAAGCTGGGCGGCCTCGTGACCTGGTGGCTGTGGTCTGTGGTCTCGGTCCCACCTGAGCCCTCCAAGGCGTCTCCCTTTCGCCAGCAGGGAAGAGACCTTCCGCTCGGCCCGGCAACGCCGCCTGCGGCCCCAGCCCCAGCCACAGCCGAGGAGACTCCTGGGCAGGCACCTCCCGGGCGACTGGGCGCAGCCTTGGCCCTCCCGCCGCGTCCGGCCACCAGCAGAGCCGCGGCCAGTCCCGAGGGGCCCGTGGGCAGGGCCAGAGGCCGGGGCGCCTCTTCAGGGTGTCAGATTCAGTCGCCACGTGAGCCCCGCTGTCCGCGCCAGACCAGCCCCGGCGGACACGCTCACTTCCACCGGCCCGAGAGCGCTGCTGGACGGCTGCGATGCCAGAAGTGCCGGGCGCGGGATACGGGGAGGCCAGCAACGCCGCCGGCCGACGCAGGGCTCAAGCGGCGACCAGACAGAGGCGGCCGGTCCTCACTTAGCCCCGTCGCAGGGACACGTGAGGGGAGAGCGTCCCCCAGGGGCTCGGCCTGCCCGCAGGCTCATGGACACAGAGGGAGGCCCCAGAGCCCACTCGCCCAACCGAGCCGGTATAGGGGCCAGAGCCTGGGGGCAGCCGGCAGGGAACCGGCCACTTTTCTCGTCAACATGGTGACGAAATGACACTGAAGAGGACCCCGAGCTAAGGTGGCCTGTTCCCCGCCGGAGAGCACCGCGAGACGGGGCCGCCCAAGCCGGGCGCACCTGCTCCTCCCAGACCCAGACACCGGAGGCCCCTGCTGAGCGCCAGGCCCGGCCAGCGCAGCCACGAGGCAAAGCCGGCCGTGAAGAGCACAGGGGCCCCAGGAGGGCGCTGCGGCGGCAGCTGGCCGGGAGCCCATGAAGGGCAAGACTGCCTGCAGGAGGCCGCACGGGCGCCGAGGACTCACTGCAAGACGGCGCTCTCTCCTGGACGCCTCAGACCCACTAAGACGAGCAAATCTAGAAAGCAGCTTTGCCCCCCGTGGCGCCTGCCTCACCTGCTGTCACCAAACTGGCCCGACGCTGCCCCAGCAGGCCCCGCCCACGGGCCCCTCTGGCTGGGACCCCAGCCCCCCTGCCGTGCCCCAGGGCCAGCGCCATCCACACCGCCCTCCCCAACCACCTGCTGAGCCCTAAGTGGACACCCGCAGACCTGGAGCCCAGCCAGCCAGCCCTGGGCTTGGGGGGAGGCCGCAGTGGAGCCCCGAAGCCTGGCTCCCCGCGGCTGAGGGTCCTCGCGCTCCGTCCCCCGCAGCGGACTCCTGGTCCCACAAAATCAAGCGATGGGCTGCTCCGTGTAGGGCCTGGGGCCTCCCCGCCACACAGCCCGGCACCCTCACAACCGCGGGGGACGCGCAGCCCCAGGGGAGCCCAGCAGCGGGCGGGGAGCAAGGGCCAGCACCCTGAGGACCAGCTAAGGCGCCCGGCCCGGACAAGTGCCGCCACCGGGCCCCGTGCGAGGCCTCGAGCACTCGCTGTGGGCGTGCGAGCAACGGGGAGGCCCCACCCAGGCGGTGGGGTCACCTGAAATACACTTCTGGGGGCTGCAGTCTCACTGCAGTCGAAGCCGACGCGTCTCCAGTAACCCACCCAGGACCCTCAGTGTCCCGACCGGCCACACCCAGCTCTCGGGCCCTGGGCTGGGGCTGGGTCTCTCCGGCCCCCTGCGCTCAAGGCTCCTGTCGGCGCAGAGAGAACAGTTTCCGCTGAGAACTTACTGAAGCCCCAGGACCGACTTCTCGGGGACCCTGCTCAGTGCTGGTGGGGCTGGGCCCAGCGGGGCGTCTCCAGAATGGAGGACACCTGGGGCCCCGCTCTCACCTCCTAGGGAGCCGTCCCCCAAGAGCTTCCGGCCTGAGCTCCTGAGCCCCGCTCTCCCGGGCCAACTCCGGCTCTTCCTCAACCCCACCCCCGCCGCTGCCCTGCACTCCGTGGCCCCTCTAACCCGGCTCACCAGGGAATCACCTGGCACGTCAGCAAACGTGACCTGCAGGGGCCTCAGGGCAGGAAGTGGCGCCCTCTAGCCCCTCCCCCAGCTCGGGGCTCCAGCGTGGGCGGCCGCGGGCCTGTGTCCTGAGCCCGAAGCCCCGGCCGCCCCCACTCCACCCGGGCCCTCCAGCCCCTGCTCGAGGGACCACCTCGACCTCCCAGAACCTCAGATGCGACTCTAAACCCCACACCTGGCTCTGTCCCCCAAAACCTGCCGGTGCTCTGTGAGGCTTGCTCCCCTTCCAGCGTTAGTCTTAGTAACTGTAAAGGAAATATAAATAATTTTTCCAAATGAGGAAAAGGGTTTTCCGCTCTTTCTGGGATGCAGGCAGTATGCCACCCCATTACTCATTTCATGCCTTTGTAGCATGAACTTACAAAAGAAAAAAGAATGAGACACAAATGTCTGTAAGGTACAAGCTATCTCGTCTCCGTCACAGGCATAAAAATTTTCATTTGGGGGCCTTGCTGGGGGCGCAGGGGTTGAGTCTCAGGACTATGAAGCTGTCAGCAGCCACTGCAGCACGAGTTCCATCCCCGGCCTCCCACAGGGTGCAGCAGACCTCTCCTGTCTCCCCGCTGCCCCCCTCAGCTGTGGGTTTCAGTAACTCTGCCTGTTCTGCTTCCCGCTCTGTCTCTTACCACCCCCCACCTTTGGCCTGCACCCCAGTTCTTGTATGCATAAATAAATAAATCTTTTAAAAGATAAATAATAGCCTCCCTGGTGGTGCAGCGGTTAAGTGCTGCACTGTGGAGCTGTCGGCGACGCGAGTTCAATGCCCAGCCAGGGAGCTTCCCACGGGGCGCAGCAGACCTCTCCTGTCTCCCCGCTGCTCCCCTCAGCAGTGGATTTCCGTGGATCTGCCTGTTCTGCTCCCCACTCTGTCTCTGGTGAACCCTCTCACCGCCCCACGCCTCTGGCCTGTACCCCAGCTTGGATGCATAAATAAATAAATCTTAAAAAAAAACCCACATCTTTAAAAAAATAAAAAAATTAAAAGATAAATAAAAATGTCATTTAAAGCGGTTCTTTTCTAAGCCGCCTCCCGCCCCCTGCATTGCAACATCACACGTCTCCAGCCCGCGCCCCCGAGACACCGGCCGGGCTCTGGCTGCCCCGGCTGCCTGAACGCGCCACCAGGCCCTCGCCCGCCCGCCAGGCCACCGGCCCGCAACGAGAGGCCCACAGAGGCCGGGACTCCCCACTTGCCGGTGCGAGGGCTGAGGAGGGGCCGCCGGCAGTCGCCCCTAGAGAAGCGGGGCCTGCCCGGTGCGCACGGGCAGCGGAGCCCAATCCTGCGCCTGAAGCCAGAGGCCTGCACTGGCCCCAGCCCCAAGGGGTCCGTCCCTCGGCCCACGCCGCCCCTCCCCCGATCCCGCGTCTCCGCTCAGACCGCTGCCCACGGGTCACCCCTCTGCTGGCCGCCGCCAGACCCGCCTGGGGGGCCCCTCAGCACAGCCACGGCCCCCCCCGCCGTCAGCGAGCGCGAAGACCCCGAGGAGCCCACCGAGCCACGATGTTCAGCCTCCGGCTGGGCCCCGTGTGCCCGAGTGCCCGCCGCACAGCCCTGTGGGGAGAACAGCCAGAAGGGCGCCGGCGTGAGGTCACAAAGAACACGGGGCCAGGACAGACGGGGTCGAGGTTCCTAAAGGCGGAGGGGAAATCGGAGCGGAGCCGAGTGGCTGGGCCCGGTGACAGGCTGGAGGGAGGCCAGAGAGAGGCGCCGGCTGCCGCGGGCACCTGAGGGCGGGGCTGCCAGAGGCCAGGACGGGGCGCGGAGCGAGAGTTGGGGAGACGCCCCCCCCCCACCGCGCACGGGGGCAGCGGGGCCCAGCCCAAACCTAGAAGGAAAAGGCGTCCCACCGACCGACCGACGGGAAGGGGCTCTGCGAGCCGGGATGGGCCTCCCACCCTCGCTGGCGGCTGCAGGTGAGAGCGGCCGAGGGACCAGACCCCAAACTCCAGACGCACATGTCAGAGGGCGCCCCCAAGGAGACGGGACCCTGAAGGACGGGCTCTTTTCAGAACAGATTGAAGGAAGAAAACTTGGGGGTAGGGGTAGACCTACCGAAGAAAGGGGACTTAAGGGAAAGGTCTTCAAGCCGGTGGCAAGGAGAAAACTGGGGGCCGAGGGGGCTGGCTCCACAGGCTAAAGGCCTCCGAGGCGCGCACCACGTTCGTGTGTGAACGTTCACTGAAGTTCAGGATCCAGAACAATCAGCTGTGACCACACTTCTGAGCCAGCCTTGAGCGAGGACTGCGCAGGGTGATAACGCCCGGCCTAACGCCTGGGCTGCGGGCCGCGGGAGCGTGCCCTGGGCCGGACGGGACGGCGTGGAAGGGCTCGCTCCTCTCTGAGGGCTTCAAGTTAAAAGACAAACTAGTAACACTCACGCATTCCACGTCAGAGGCCCACTACGCCCATTCACGAGACAAAGGTCTGTTTCTTCGGGCGGGTGCAGCCCAGCGGGGCTCCCCGAACTCGTACCATAACGGACAAACCCACCGGCACGACACCAACCGTGGAAACTAGGCTTTAACACGAGAAACTTAAGACCACACAGGTCTTTGGAGCAGAAGCTGGCCTCACACACTCATTCAAACGCTGGCCCCCAGTGTGCAATGGTGCCAAGGGGACTGCCACACCCCCGGCTCTGGCTCCTCCAGAGCAGGCCCCCACTGCCAGGACACCAGAGGAGGGCGTGGGAGGGGCGCGACCAGGAGAGGGGCACAGAAGGGATGTGGAGACAGCTCCAGCCCCAGCTGTCACGGAGGCTACTTTGTAGCCGGCCTGCGCCACTGTAACTGGCCGCCCTCCCGGGCAGGAGTCACGCTAAGGTCCCGAAGGGGTTCAAAAAAGCAATTTGTTCCTCCCTGGACTTTCAGAGGCACTGGACAACCCACCCACTCTAAATCAGTCACTTTCTGGAAGAGTTCAGATAACTAAGAAATGAGAAAGAAGGTGCGGTCCAGATGTAAATTCACATCTGTAACGGTATTTGTAACACATGTAACACAGCCCGACTGCCAACTCTTTTTTTAATTCACTTAGTGATCTGCTTAAATATTAAAATGGGAAGAAGCAAAACTATTTGTATCTTTTCTACAATCCAACTCAGATATGCTCATTATTCCAAATTAGGAAATAGAACGTCTTTTTACAGACTCTGGTCCAAAGATCCCACTTACACAAAATGAAAAGCCTCAGTGTGTGGAGAAACCCTCGCTGCCGCCGCGCCGCGTAACAAGCGGGCGCCCGACACCCCGCGCTGTGTAACAAGCGCGCGCCAGACACCTGGCTCTTCCCCACCCGCCGTCAGCTGAGGAGGGGCCCGGAGACCATCTACTTTTCCAACTGCGCTGTCTGATTCCAAGGTGGGTCCCACCTGTGAGCGGTGGGGCCCCTCTCCCCGACATCCACCATGCAGTGGCACCCCAGAGTAAGGTTCTTCAGAAACCGTTAGTGACCAGACGCAGAACGAAGATCCCAAGACCAAAGCAGTTTCAAAGACGGCGCCAGATGAGGAAACAGCCCCGCAAGCGCCCGTCCAGGCCCATAACAGGTGCTCCTCACCTGGTCAAGGTCAAAGGGGCCTGAACGTCCACACAGCTCACCCGAAGCCTCGCTGGCCAGATGGCCTTGGGCAGCCTAAGCTCGCTGAGCTGTGGTCCAGCTTGGCATGAACACCCCCGGCGTCAGGAAGCTGCCCCGCGGGCGAAACCACGCCAAACACAACACAGAAGCTCGACCTTCACAAGGTTCTTCACTTTTCCCAGGCCTTTGACTTCACAACTGAAAATCTGAAATAATGCACAGTGCAGCGCCGAACGCCTGCTGGGCTCCCTCAGGGGGACCCGCTGAGGGGAGCCAAAGGGGACGGGCTCCCCTACCTTGTCTGGGCTGGGGTCGGCCCACCGGGGCCTCTGAGAGCCAAATCTCTCCCCGGGCTGTGACCCCACAGTCATTCTTCAACCGACCTGCTGAGAGACGGCGCGGGTTTAGAAGTTGGCCCGGCCCAGGCTCGGGGACGCGTTTTCAGCGACACCAGAGAAAGACACTCAGCACTCACAAGGCACAGGGCTGACTGGGGACACAGCAGCTGGGCTCAGGGAGGCTTCCAGACTCCCCCAAGTGGAGCAGGTCAGGCGGAGGCCCCATCAGCAGGCGGCCATGGAGGGCCAGGAATGTGAGACACCCAGCTTGGGCCGCAGCCCGGCGGCCTGCAGCCTGCGGCAGCCTGGCAGACAAAGGGGACAGGCGATGCCCTGGACAAGTGGCAGGGCCAGCCGGGAAATTTAGGAGCCACGTGCCTGGCGGGAGAGGGAAAACGCTTTCCAACACTTGACCGTTCCCCTGCTCTGCAAGTCGGCCCCCTCCCACTCCGCCTTTTAAAAAAAGGAGGGGGCAGGCATCACCGCCTCAAGTTTTTTTAGAACTTTTCCAAAGAAAGGAGGCTGCCTGGCAGGAAGGGGCGCTAAGGAAACCAACACAGCTCCTCACCTTCTTCTAGCAAAGCGCAAAAGGCAATTAGCACTTGAATAAGAGACGGCGTGTCTGGAATGACAATGAGCCTCGCAAGCAGTTTGGGGGTTCCAGGGTGCCGCTCCCCTCCCTCTCAGAGTGCAGCCCTGACTACCGACTGCAACTGGCCAAAATTCAGCCTTCCCAGACTTTCCTTCAGCGAAGGGGCCGCAGAAGCGCTGGCGGAAAGAAAAGCGAAACTGAGCGCGCTCCAGGCTCCCCGCACCCCGAGCCCGGCGCCCGGCCGGGGCCTGGCCTCCCGCGGCGCCGCCCGCCCGGGCCCTCCGCCTCGCCGCCGGAACCGCGGGCCCAGACGCGGCGCGGCCGGGCCGGCGGGCTGGGCGGCGGGCGCGGGCCTCGGGCCTACACACGGCGGCCGCCGGCCGGGCCGCGCCGGGTCCCGGTCCCAGAGGCGGGCCCGGGCGGGCGGCGGGGGCCGGGCGCGGGCGCCCCGACGAGCGAGTGGGCCGCGGGGCCCGGGCCGCGCGGCGCGGCCGAGAGGGAAACGGCCGCGGCCGCCGGGCCCGCCAACCGCCGCGGCGCGCGGGGAGAGCGCGAGGACTCACCGGGGCCGGCTCCCGAGTACATGGCGGCGCCGCCGAGGGGCTCCGGGCCGAGGGCGGCCGCGCGCGCTCCACGGGCCCCGACGCCGCGAGCCGCGAGCCGCGAGGAGGCGCCGGCCGCTCGATCCGCCCCGGCGCGGCCGCCTCGCCAAACAGGTTTACCCGACGCGGCCGGGGCGCGGGCGGAGGCGGCGGCGGGGGAGGGGCCGGGCGGGGGCGGGGCGGGGCCGGCGGAGGGCGGGGCGCGGGGGCGGGCGCGGAGGGCGGGGCGCGCGGGCGCGGAGGGAGGGGCGCGCGGGCGGGCGCGGGCGCGGAGGGAGGGGCGCGCGGGCGGGCGCGGGCGCGGAGGGAGGGGCGCGCGGGCGCGGGCGCGGAGGGAGGGGCGCGCGGGCGGGCGCGGGCCCGGGGCGCGCGGCGGCGGCGGCGCGGCTGGCGGGCGGGGGCCCGGAGGGGTCGGGGCGCGCGCGGGCCGGGGGCCCTGGCGGCCACTCAGAGCAGCGACGCGCCCCTGACTGGGCGGAGCGGGGCCCGCCTGGCTTCTCCACCGGGGACCGGGAAGAGAGAAAAGAAAACACACCCCTGCCTTCCCCGCCGCCTCTGGCGCGCACCGGGAGCCCCTCCAGGCGGCTGGCGGGGTGGGGCGCACGACGCCCCCCATCCCGGCCGGGCTCGGCGTGGGCGTGGGCGCCGGCGTCCTGGCGCCGCGGCACCTCGCTCGGCTTTTTGTTAAGTTATTAACGAGACGCGAGCTCGGGAGCTCGGGCCCACCCGGAGCTTGAACTTGAACGCCGCGGCCCTCGCGCACGACCACACCGCCACCTCCCGGCGCCGGCGAGGCAGAAGGTGCCCGCGAGAGCCCAGATGATCCTTGAGGACTGAGCAGTGTCTGGTCCATTTCAGCTGCAGCCAGCGACGATCAGACCAGCACTCCCGACCCACTCTCGGGGACCCCGCGCGCTCCCCAAGGTGCCCTCAGCCGACCTCCTCGCGCTTCTCCCCGCGCTTCTGGGACCTGTACGTCCTCCCTCCCGCCCAAACCCCCCAGCCTTCAAGCGCCCCTGGGTCTAGCTGCCTTGGGAGCTTTCGGCGGAGGCACCGGCCACCCGCCACCTCCTTCCCCCCTGGGTGGTGGGAGGTCAAAAGCCACGAGGCCACTCATCCTGGGGCACACCTGTCTGCTCCGTGCTCCCTCCTGGAGGCGGGACAGTCACACCCTGGCGCCGTGCCCCTGGGCCCCAGGGGACCTCAGTCCTGCCTGCTGGGCTCAGCCTCCTGTGCTCACTGCTCCTCGAAGGCCTCAGGGACGTGCCTAATCAAGGGCACCAGAACCAGCAGTTCCTCCAGGGAGAAGCTTCTAGACGTCAGCAAGCCCGTGGCAGGCCTGGGAGCTGGTCCACGGCCCGCCCACCCCTCCCGCCCCCCACCCTCCAGGAGACCCCTGAAAAGCCTGAGCGCTCCTCTCCCTCCCAGCTCTGCAGTGCTGTTGTGTGGACACGAATCCGCCTGCCCCTGTGCCTGCTGGCTCAGGGGGTCCCCCCGGCCCCCGCTTCCAGCCACATGTGGTTCCGGAGCCCTGACTTGGTCTCCAACACCCCATGTGACACAGCCCGCCAGCTTTGCCAGAACCTTCCACGTTACCGTCTGCAGATTTTGCAGACCGACGTGGCCTTGGGGTTGATTGTGGCCTGTGGATCGTAGCATCATTCTGGGCACGAGAGCTAGGGAGTGGCCGGAAAAGCCACCTGCAGCTGCCCTGGGGGCCGCCGAGCCCGCAGGCGCTCGGCGCCCTCGGCCGGAGATGCCAAAGCAGCACAGCGTCTGCCCACACAATGGAGTCCGGCCACCAAGTGGACATCTCCAGGGTGTGGACAGCACACAGATGAGGGTCAGCATGCCAGCGAGAGGAGCCAGGCTGTGGGGTCCACTTATTTAAGTCCCCCAACAGATGAAATTGCACCATGTTGTTTAGGGATGCATAATTTAGGGGGGGGGAAGCTAGACGGTGATCACTCCAAGCAGAGGATGGGGGTCGCCGATGGCAAGTGGGGTGAGGCCCACAGGGCTGCGCGCCCGGGGCGGGGGCCATGCCCCTTCCAGCCAGCGTGTCTGCAGCGTCTCTCTGGCTGCACGTGCCAGGGGCAGACACCTCCCTGTACCTGTGCGCGTTCCACACTGAGGACATTTTAGCGCGGAACTCCCAGGAGCGGCTCTGGCCGCGCGCTCCCCCACACACCCACCATGCTATTTTCTGCCCGGAATCACTGAATCACTCAGCCGCCCAGCAGCTCTGCAGCCGGCTGCTGCCATCTCCAGCCTCTGAACATGCCCAGGAGGCTCTGGAAAGGCGGCTTCTCCTGCGCGCGCCCGGGGTAACTTTGTTGCGAGGGCGCCTGTGCAGAAGGTCTGGCAAGAAAATGTCTCCTGAGCGCTTCATTGTGTCCAGTCTCTGCCCGACCCACAGGCGGCCCCTGCTGGCGGAGGGCGGCGTGGCTGCGGCCGACGCCGGCTCTGCGCTTCCCAGCGCCCAGGCCGGAGCCACAGGCCCTCGGGCTGGGCTCCCGGGGATGCCCCGCCCGCGCCGCCCTCCCGCGGGGTCTCCTTTGCGCTCAGCCTGGAGAAGCCAACGCCTGAGCGCGTCCCTGGCGCAGCCACCTCACCGTCGCCCAAACTGCAGGCCCAACCCCGATCTACGGGCTCTTGCCTTCTCCAAGCTGCCCTCTGCCCGGAGTTCCCCGGTCAGCTCAACAGACAGAAGATGCACCAAAGAAACCCGGCCCTGCTTCTCCCTCCCCCACAGCCAGTGAGCCCCACTGTGCCTGGGCCCCCACTCAGTTATGGGGGCAGCAACTAAGTTCCCCTGTGAGCGCCTTGAGATGCCTGCTGGGACGACCCACTGCTCTGTATGTGGGGCCTCCGTTCCGCTAGGACAGCAGGGCCCACCCGGCCGGCCAGCCCCCCACTGGGGTTCCAGTGCACCTTGGGGGCATCCAGGCTAAGCAAGGCGTCGGCCTCCCGATGGGGTCTCCAGGCGGCAGGCTCCCCCCGTTGCCAAGTGCTGCGAATCAGGACCCTACAGAGAGGAAGGGGCTGCAGGGGCTGCCCGACCAGCCCACTTGGGCCCAGACCCGCCCCAGATTCCACGGGGCGTGCTCTGGGGACACGAGGTGGAGCTTGTCTTGGCCCTCGCACTCGCGCGCTGGTGAGTCTCGCTGAACGCGTCAGCTGCTCCGAATCAGAACCCCTAGGGCTGCGCGAACTGAAAACACGAGCCCCTGTCAGTCCCGCCAGACCCGCCCGCGGGAATTTCACAGTCCCCGCCCGGGTGGGAGCCGCCGCGTGGAGACGCGGCCACTGTGCGGCTGTGCGCCGAGACCCGCCGAGGGCCGGGCGGCCGCGCCCCAGAGCGCGCGCCCCCAGCACGGGCGGGCGCTCACACCAAGACCGCGAGGCAGCGACCGGGACGGCGGACACCCGGAAACGCAAACACGAAACTTCCTTCTCCTTGAAGTTGAAGTTCTTCGGACCTAGGGCCGGGCACCGGGCCTGGCACGCGGAGCGCGGTCGGGCGAGGAGCCGGGGTCCCCTCCGCGGGTGCTGGGCCGTCCACTCCCTCCCCAGTTCCCACTGAGCCTGTGAGGACCTGCGCCCCCTGACCTGGAGGCAGAAGCAGCCTCACCCCAGTCCGCGCTGAGTTGGCGGAAAACTGGCCGCAGATCACGCCCAAGTCCGGGCACTGCGGAGGGGCCGCGCCCTCGGGGCGCGCACTTGGCCGCAGCCTCCCCCACTCCCCGCCAGAAGCCCCGCCACCGTTTGCGCAGGCGTGCGGGAAGCTCGTTTTCTCTTTGGCTCAGTGATAAACATGTGAGACCTTTGTTTGGGGGGAAAGCAGCGTGGATGCACTCGCGGGTGCCGTCAGCCTTTGCTCCAAGAAAGACCTTGAAAGGGTGAGAAGACGAAAGTCACAGAGTGGGAGGCAGTGTTTGCCGCCACACGCCGACAGAGGACCCACCGCACCTGAGTGGAGGAAAAACTCCAAATTCAACAGTAAAAAAGCAATCCCAGAATGGGGCGTCGACCCAGAGGGCACTTCACCAAGGGCAGGTGGCGGCAGAGAGCCTCTCCGGAGATGCCCAGCGCCACCGGCCAGCGGGGAGAGGGGCTCACAGCACAGCGAGCGAGCAGCTGGGCCCGGCAGAGCCCAGGCACACCGGAGCCGGGAGAGGAGACACTGGGGCCTCCCGCCTCGCCGACTGTCCAGGGGTGCGGCCCCAAGGGGAACAGTCTGGCGGTTTCTCAAAACACGGCACATGCAGCCCCTGCGGCCCAGCAGGGCTCCAGGCGTAGCTCCGGAAGGGACAGCGCCTGTTTCTAAGCGAGCGCCCGTGATCACTGGTGGCATCTTTGGGGGTGATTGTCCCACGTGGAGGCAGCGCGGAGGCCCTTCACTGGGCAAAAGGAACAAACTGCTGAAAAACTCTGCCTCTTGGGGCCTCCCTGGTGGCGTGGCGGTTGAGTGCTGCGTTGTGGAGCTGTGGGCAGCAGCGGCGTGAGTTCGATGCCCGGCCGGGGAGATTCCCACGGGGCGCGGCCTTCCCGGGCGTCTGTCCCACACCGCTCACCTCCGGGCCTTGGCAGCGGGCCGCACCCAAGACCCGCAGGCACAGGTGATGGCTGAGCAGTAGCCCTTCTGGGAGGACGTCAGGTGACTCTCCTCATCGCCCAGCTCAGCCAGGGGCCCGGGGCTGGCCTGGAGCTGTGTCCCACTGCAGGTCACCGGGGAGCTGACTCCTGGGAAGGGAGGAGACGCGTCCTACAGGTGTTAGCGTTAGTCCAATAATTTAGTCTTGGGTGTATATGGGGGTGGGGGGCGTGAGAGGATGATTCTAGCACACCAGAGTGGTTTTTTTTAATTGACCTCTTTATTTTGAGCTAAGTGTGGATTCAGAAGCAGTTGTAAGAAATAACACGGAGCAATTCCAGGTACCCTTTTTCCAGCTTCCCCAGCCATATAACCTTGCAAAACTGTAGCACCTCACAACTGGACGTGGCCTATAGCGGAGCAAAGTGCAGGGACTTTCTCCCCTGCCGCTCACGGCCTCACCCACTTCCTCCCACCAGCCCCCACTTAGCCCCGTCAAGAAGCGATTCCGTTCTGCCTCTTTAAGCCTGTCAAGAGATGTGCAGGAACCGAGTCGTGCCGCGTGTAGCCCTCTGGAACTGGCTTCCCCCTTCCACCTAAGCGTCTTGAGATTCCACCAAGGGGCAGAGGTTTTTTTTTTTTTTTTTTTAAAGATTTATTTATTTTATGCATACAAGCTGGGGTGCAGGTCAGAGGCGTGGGGCAGCGAGAGGGTTCACCAGAGACAGAGTGGGGAGCAGAACAGGCAGATCGATAGAAACCCACTGCTGAGGGGAGCAGCTGGCGAGACAGGAGCGGTCTGCCGCGCCATGTGGGAATCTCCCTGGCCGGGTATCGAACCTGTGCTGTAGTGGCTGGGGATAGCTTCATAGTGCTGTGCTAAACCTGTTGCGCCACCAGGGAGGTCCAAGATTTATTTATTTATGCACAAAAGAACTGGGGTGCAGGCCAGAGGTGGGGGGTGGTGAGAGACAGAGCGGGGAGCAGAACAGGCGGATCTACTGAAATCCACTGCTAGGGGAGCAGCGGGGAGACAGGAGAGGTCTGCTGCGCCCTGTGGGAAGCTCCCTGGCCGGGGATGGAACTCGTGCTGCAGTGGCTGCGACAGCTGCATAGGCTGAGACTGACCCCTGCGCCCCCAGGGAGGCCCCGGCACCAGTTCTTCTATGCACAAATAAACACAGGAATAAACCTTAAAAAAAGAAAACACAACTGAGTGTGAAAACACAGACCTGAGTGTGAGTCTGGCTGCTGCAGAGCCCTCCAGCACTGGGCACCTCCTACCAAAAGGCTTCCTATGGCGACTGGGCGGCTCCTGGCCCCAAAGCCTGCTCCTGGCTCCTCACAGGGCAGATGGGAAACTGAGGCACAGGGACACACTGCCAGTGGATGCAGCGCCAAGCTGGGACCTGAGCGGTGTGGTCCAGCCAGCTCCTGACGGGGGGCTGTCACCGCCAGGGCCCTTGGAGGCCGTGGGGCCGCGGCTTGTCCAGTCCCAGCGGGGCCGGGATGACCGTTCTGCTTTGTGCGTGGCTGCCCTGAGATAATTTAAATATTTTCTCTCCCCCTCACACATTAAGTTGACACCTAAAATATTTCATAAGTATAAACAGTTACAAAGAATACATTTGTGGCATATTGTAAATATTGACACTTGAAAATAAAACTGTCATATCACTTTCAAAAATGTAACCAGATGGAATATAAATACCATATCGAATATAAATACCGTATCGATCTGATACCCGACACGACGCAGTAACAACGGCCACGCGCCCTCTTTGTTAATGTTTGGGGACCTGCCGTCTTCCGGGTACTCTCCAAGCTCGTATTCTATTTCGTTCTTCCACAGATAATGTTTTCAATCCCAAAGTCTTGCGGACCTCTGCGGACTTTTCTATAATGAAATGTATCAACTTCAAATTGGTTTTATTTCCCGCCAGGCTTTAGGTGTTAGAAACAATTCTGGATTTGTTATTGCAATGATAGCTCAGACTGGATGAAAACACAAAAATATTACAAATTGGGAATATCTGTTAGCCGTAATAATTAGAAATAATTTTGTGGAAAATGCAAGTCTTAAAGAGGAGAGAGGGCTGCTTTCTCCACCTGCTGGGGTGCCAGGCGCTGGAGCGGCGCGGGGCTCCTCCCCAGCTCTGTCCCCCGCGCTTGCGCCGCTGGCAGGTGCAGGCAGCGGTGCTCCCCGTGGGCGCCAGCCGGTCAATCTCTGCGGCAGTGGCCTCGGCTCCTCCAACCCCTTCCAACTTCCGTGACCCAAATGGCACCCTGCTCTACCCAACAAGATATGTGACAAGCTGCTGCTGAGGGCCAACCAGCTCCTCCCTCAGGGAGCGGAGAGCCGAGCAGTGGCCCTCACGTGGCCTTCAGAAGTAGCCCCCCACCGCAGGCCAGCGGCGGGCTGCGGGGGGCGGGTGGACCAGGTGGCCCCAAGGCGGGGCGTTTGAGCGCGGCAGGCCTGCAGCACGCGGCCCCAGCCCGCGGGGCCCCGCCCGCCCCGTCCTTTCAGAAGCTGGAACCCGGCACCCTGTGCCTAAAGTTTACGTAAAACGGCAAGTGGGTTAGAAGAATCCGAAAGAAACTATCTTGAGAAAAGAACAAGCCTGGTTGACGCCTCCCGCTGAGCCTACGCCGCAGCGCTGGGGCCGAGCCGGTCCCTTCCCGGGGGCGTGGCGGGCGTGGCGGGGGCGCGCGGAGCCCGGGGCTCCAGGGGCGCTCGGAGCGGCGTGGGGGGGGCCGGGGCGCTGGAGCCGGGGGGCGGGGGGCGCGCGTGCAGGTGTCGGTTCATTTACCGCTTTGCCATAACGTGTTTTTGAAATGAAAGTTTTTGTCGCTTCCTGAATACATTTCGCCAGACTCCCGGCTCTTGGTGCGCGAGCTCAGTCCCGGCGAGAGGCAGGACCGCGTCAGGCCTGGACCTAACCCACTCACCCGGCGGGCGGCGACTCGTTTTCAGCGCCGATGCGGACTCGCAGCCATTATTCCAGAAGCCCCCGAGGGTAAATGGAGGAGAGCACTTGGATGAATAGATGAGGGAGAGCCGTCCAGACTGAAGTGATAGAGATCTGATGTAATTAATGCATCTGTTTAACAATATGTTGCAAGAAAACAGATCGAGCTCCCCAGCAGCTACAGAATACAGTGTAGCAGGCCCCGGCCTGGCCTGAGGGGAAGGCATAAAGGGTTGAGGTGTCTACTGATGCATTTAGACTTTTCAGATTAATTCAATGAGAATCAAGTATAAAACTCAGAAATGACTCCATTTGCATTGCTAAGCTTCACCATATTATTTTCTTATGAGCTTTTAAAAAATTATTTATGCGTAGAAGAACTGGGGTGCAGGCCAGAGGTGGGGGGTGAGGGGACTCCCCAGAGACAGAGTGGGGAGCAGAACAGGCGGATCCACTGAAATCCACGGCTGAGGGGGCAGTGGGGAGACAGGAGGGGTCTGCTGTGCCCTGTGGGCAGCTCCCTGGCCGGGGGTCAAACTCAGGCTGTGGCGGTGACAGCTTGAGACTGACTCCTAGGCCACCAGGGAGACCCCGATTTTCTCAAGAGTTTAAGGAAAGAGAAGGGGGCCTCCCTGGTGGTGTAGGGGTTCCGTCCCAGTGCTGTCAAAAGCCATCCCCAGCCACTGCGGCTGCTTCTTGGATTCGCTTTGCCTGTGGGCTCCGAGGGCGAGCCTTCCCGGCTGCGGGCAGCCGGCCGGGATGAGGGGCCCCAGGAGCCGCCCAGACGCCCCCGGCTCTCCAGGGTGCCCTTGACCAGTGCAGGGCTGGCCCCCAGCAGCCACCCCTGCGGTTCTCAGAGAAGGGCCCCTCCGGGTGGCCTGGGGGGGGAGGTGAGAGCGGGTTCGGCAGGGGTGCGGAGCATGGGCACCTGTGGCCACCAGCCCAGGGTCTTCAGGACCCACGGAGGCTGCGTGCGGGGCCAGCAGCATCTCTGGTGGAGGAGGGGCGTGGCAAGGCACAGCGGACCCCCCTCCTGCCAAGGGCCTCGCGGGTACTGGGATGGGGGGGCTCCCTGAGTCCCTGGCGAGAGCGCTCAGTGCTGGCTCCTGGCGATGAGTGTGTTTTGCCTTCATGAGAAATGGGAAAGATTATAAAAGAAAAAAAGTGGGAAAGAGGGGCCCCTTGGGAGCGCAGGGGTTGTCTCAGCCTATGAAGCTGTCGCAGCCCCTGCAGCACGAGTTCGATCCCCGGCCAGGGAGCTTCCCACAGGGCGCAGCAGACCCCTCCTGTCTCCTCACTGCCCCCTCAGCCGTGGACTTCAGTGGATCCGCCTGTTCTGCTCCCCACTCTATCTCTGGGGAGTCCTCTTACCCCCCACACCTCTGCCCTACACCCCAGCTTGTATGCATAAATAAAAATAAAATCTTAAAAAAAAAAGAAATGGGAAAGAAATGCAGGGGAGCTGGGTGGGTTGTCAGTGTGCCCTAGGGGCCCACCGCCAGGCCTGGCCCTGCTCCCCATCCTGCCGCGGGCTCCTCACAGAACCCATAAGAACAGTCCAACTGGTGGGCCCCGAGTCCCTGACCTCCTGCTGGGGGAGCACCAGCTCCAGGGGGCTGCTGCTGGGGGCCTCACCCCGCCGTCCCCCACTTGCTGTGGTCATTTCCTCTTGAAGTAGGACCAGCCAGAAGCCAACACTGGCTGCACCCTCCGTGCCGAGGTGGGGGTCACGCTCGCCCCGGATGGCCTAGAGCGAGCGGCCGGTTAGAGGCACTGAGCCGGGGGAGCCGCGTGGAAACCGGGTTCTGCCTTTCTTCACAATGGCGGGTGCCCAGGCAGGGTGCAGGGAGCCGGGGAGCTCAGTGGGGAAGCCGTGGAGGCAGCTCCCGGCACCCGCAGAGCCCTCTCGGGGGTGCCGCCAGCGCCTGCTGCCACCTGCCACACGCGCCCCCAGGGCTGTTCCCTCCGCCGCCGTCAGCACTTACGCAAACGGCAGGGGCACCGCAGTCACAGAAGGGAGCAGGCGTGACGCCTGCCTGGGGCCTGGGCCGCCCCGCCCCCGCCCCGACGTCCCTCCCGCTGGCGGCCGAATCCGTGCGGCGCAAAGCCGAGGGCCCCGCCTGAAGCAGCAGAGTCCTGCAGGCTACGGGCCTCCGCCGGGCCCGCCTGCCCGCCCAAAGGCCCGGGAAAGTCACGCTTCGGGGACACTCACCTACGTGGCGATAAATGCAGATGGCACAAGAGTTGCCGTTTTTACCACCTTGCAGTGTCCCCAGCGTTGTGCATCATCCGCCAAGTTCCGGAACTCTCCCGACACCCCAAATGGAAACCCCACACCCACTGGGCAGACCCATCCACCCTCAGCCTTGGTGGCCACGCGTGGCTTTGGGTCTCCAAGGACTTATTTGCTGGGTCTGGAAATCACCAATAAACGCTCCGCGCTCTGGGCCCCTGCGGAGCCTGCTCTGACCTTACCCCGTCCGGCAGGCTGCTCGGAGGGGCCCTTCTCTGAGAACCGCAGGGGTGGCCGCCGGGGGCCAGCCCTGCACTGGTCAAGGGCACCCTGGAGAGGGCCGGCTGCCCGGGAAGGCTTGCCCTTGGCGCGCACAGGCGACGCAAACCCGAGACGCGGCCTGGCGCGGTGGAGACGGCAGGGCCTTCGTGGCTCCTCTACCTGGTCCTCACCAGCACCACCCCGGGCCATGGAGCCTGGACGTCAGCGGGCCCTGGGCCTGCAGCTCAGAGGTCAGGGCTGGGCAGGGAGCCGGCTGTGGTGGGCTGCACCTCGGCTGGATGGGCCTGGTGTGTACGCCGGGCGCCCCGAGCAGCTGGGGGGCGCCTTCCAGCAGGACTCACGGCCCTGGCGCTCACAGCCTGGGGCCTCCCAGCGGGACCCGGCGCCTGCTGGCTTAGCGGGGTCTGGCCTGGGCTGCTGGTCTGCGGCAGCGGCTACGGGGAGGCTCCTGACTCGTCGGAAGGCAGAGAAAGGGGAGAAACTAACAATCGCTGAACTTTCCGATCTCTTCTGACACGTCCTTGTGTTTGTCTGCCAAGTGGTCTGAAACATTTTATTTTTTCATATTTCTTAATAAGATTTATTTTATTTATTTATGCACACAAGAGCTGAGGTGCAGGCCAGAGGGGTGTGTGTGGGGGGGTGAGAGGGCTCCCCAGAGACAGAGTGGGGAGCAGAACAGGCGGATCCACTGAAGTACACTGCTGAGGGGAGCAGCGGGGAGACAGGAGAGGTCTGCTGCGCCCTGTGGGAAGCTCCCTGGCCGGGGATCGAACTCGTGCTGCAGTGGCTGCTGAGAGCTTCATAGTGCTGAGACTTAACCCCAGCGCCCAGGGAGGCCGAATCTGAAACACTTCAAATGGTTTGAAGGAACAACCCAAGAAAGGCTGGGAAACGGCAGTTGCTGTAACACCTTTTTAATAGGTCAAAGTAGCTGTACAGTTCATTATATTCTTCCTGAGAATAATTTATATCCCCCAACAAACTAAAGGGAGGGTAGAGTTTTCAAAATTATTTAACAGGATGGAAGGTGTAACTGGGCGTGGAAGGAAAACCAGGCGGCCTGCTCGGCCCGGCAGACAGAGGCGGGCGGCGGCGGCCGGCCAGTCAGCATGGCTTATCTTCTTCATAAATTATATAAAAACGGACACGTGTCCGGGGGCTTGTCCTCAGTGCGGCCGGAGGTGCTCTGGTACAAAGCGCTTCTGCTTCCGAGAAAAACAACGTTGCTACAAAAACTGGCACATTATTCTGGTGAAAAAGACCCAGTTCCGAGTGTTCTAGAGCAGGCTGCAGTGCGCCCCCCACGCTGCGGGCGGCCGGGGCTGCGTGCTCTTTCGGACGCGCGCGTGCTCGAGGCGCGGCGTGAGGCCCGCGCGGAAGGGCGTCGGCAGACTGCAGCTGCGGGGCGGGTGCCGCCGCCCCATCCCACGCGAGGCAGAGGCCCCGCCCCGTCACCGGGGCCCCCGCGCCCCAGCTCCGCGCAGCTCCCGGTCTCAGAAGCTCCGGAGCCGCCTCTGCCGAACGTCAGGACGACGGACACTGGAACGAAAGTGAACCCAGAGCGGCACGTGGCCGCCCCCGGAGAGCAGACGCCGCCCGCCGCGTCGGGGAGGGGCGCTCGAGGCGCTGGGCCGGCCCGGCCCTCGCTGCTGGTGGACGCTGGACAGCACCCTCGGGCCGAGGAAACTGCAGGCTCAGTGCGGCCTCGCCTGCCCGAGCAATTTCAGTCTTGCTTGGTCAATGACGTCGAGTAAGTTCTTGGCGTCCACGGCCAGGGCGTGGGCGGCGGTCAGCATCTGCTTCTTGTACTCCTGCTGCAGGCTGGTCATCACGTACTGCTGCGCCAGCTTCATCTTGCCGATGAGCTCGCCCAGGTCGGAGTTGAGCAGCTTCTGGGCCATCTCGATCTGGAAGACAAGGGCCGGGGAGGCGGCCTGCGGCCTCGCTCTGGGGCTCCCGGACTTTCTGCCCTCAAGCCGCCTGCCCCGGGCAGGAGGGCGAAGCCTCCAGCGCCGCACGCTCACGCCCGCGGCCCTCCCCGCCGCCGGAGTGGGGGCGTCCCATTGAGGGGCGCCCCCTCCCACGCTGACACCTCACTCTCCCGACCTGCACAGAGACTGGCAAAGCGTCTACAGAGCACCGCTGCGCCAGGCCTCGGCGGGCCGGGCCGGGGCAGGGGACGGCAGGAGCAGAGTGCGGTGCCCGGAGGCAGACGCTGCGGGGCGGGGCTGGCGCGGGGCCATCTGCGGTCCGCCCGGTCGGCAGGGACAGGCCACTGCCCCTCTGACGACGACTGCGGCCTGAGCGCCCGCGGCCTGTCGGAAAGGCCGGAGAAGAGCAGCCCGCGCAGGGGCTGTGGCCAGGCCCGGCAGGCGCGACCCCGAGGGTCAGGGCTGGCCGGGCGTGCCCTCTGGGCAGACAGCAGAGCAGAGCGGGGAGGGCTGCTGGTCTGGGAGCGCCTGCAGAGGGGCTGGGGGAGGGGCCGGGCCCACCACCGCCCTTTAGAGTCGTGACAGGCGCGGCGAGGGGCCAGCGGCGCCAGTGGGGCTTCGGACTCGGTCAGGCGCTTGCCCGCCTCTGCCCAGCACGTGGGGCCTCTCTGCTTCTTGGCAACACCTTCACACTTGCTGAAAGCCGAGTCGGCCTCCCGAGGCAGAGAAGCCGGCCCACCCCAGAGGCTGGGCGGGGAGCCCCGGCAGCGTCAGGCGTGCCCTGTGTGGTGAGTGGGTGCCGCTCGGGGCCCCAGCGCTCAGCACCTGCAGGACAGGGCGCCCACAGGCAGGATGCCCCGAGGAGGACCTGGCACCGCCCCAACGGCCAGGAGGAGCACCCCCATTATGGGACGCCCCGCTTCTGCCGGAGCACCAGTGCCACAAGAAAGAGGCAGGCGGGAAGGGCGAGGGCCGCGGGCTGGGGGCCCCGGGGGCCAGGCGGCTGAGGCCGCAAGAGCCCGCGTGCCAGCGTGAGCGTCTGGAGACGGCACAGCTCGGAGACGGCCGCAAAGAGGAGCCGCTGGGGGCAGGGCACGCGGCCCGAACGACAAGCAGGCGCCGGGGCCCTGGGGGTCTCTGCGCTGGGCTGAGGCTTCCCTCAGCTTGAGACCGATTCCAAGTGAAAGCTAAGAAAACCAAGCAAAGACAGAGCCTGGGAGCTGGCCCTGGGAGAGGGAGAAGACGGGGCACCGGCCAGAGGTGGGTGGGGGCAGCCACCGTACCTGCTGCGGAACACGCGGGTGCGCCATAAAAATGAAGCAAAATGGCCAAGAGTTGGCAAAAACGATGACCGTTGGGAGACAGGATTTCGGGGAACACCGGTCAGTAGACGTTCAAACACGCCTATCAGGGCCTCCCTGGTGGTGCAGCAGTCGGGCGCTGCACTGTGGAGCTGTCGGCAGCGGCAACGCGAGTTCGATGCCCGGCCAGGGAGATTCCCACAGGCCGCAGCAGACCTCTCCTGCCTCGCCTGCTGCTCCCCTCAGCAGTGTGTTTCCATCCATCTGCCTGTTCTGCTCCCCGCTCTGTCTCTGGTGAACCCTCTCACCCCCCACCTCTGGCCTGCACCCCAGCTTGGATGCATAAATAAATATTTAAAAAAAATACAGAAAACAAAAACACGCCTATCGCTCGGCAAGGACCCTCCTACTCCTGCAGGGGTTCGGCCGGCGCCGCCCACAACGCTCGGCATTCCCAGGAGCGCCTGGGAGGAGAGGAGGAGCCTCTGCACCGCCCCCGGAGGCGGCGGGCAGCGTGAGATCCGGGGCCCCTGCAGCACCCCTGGCTGCGAGCCCACCCCCCAGGCCCCTTCCTGGGGCGCGGCCGGGTCGGGCCAGAGACGGCCCTGACCGCCTGGCATCCTCAGCCCACGCCGCGTCCTACCTCTCGGTGAGTGGTGGCCGGCAGGGCGGGGACGGTCTCGTCCACGGTGGCCAGTAGCGTCCTCAGGGCCAAGCCGACTTCCTGGGGGGGAGACGGGCCTGGGTCAGCGAAGGAAGCGCCCGCCAGTCCGGGCAATGTTGGGGCTCTGGCGTCCTTCCCACCTCCAAGAGCACGCCCGCGCCCCCAGTTGCGCCCCCCTCCTGCCAACCACCAGGTCCAGCGCCGGCCCCCGACTGGCCCCGCTCGCTGCCGAGGAGGGGCCGCCTGGGGGGACGCGGGTTGACGTGGCGGGCGCAGGCCCCCGAGCCACGCCTTCCTCACGCCTCCTGCAGGCGCGCCGCTGGGCACACGGCCACCCCAGCCTGGCGCGCACACGCGAGGGGACGGGGAGCACAAACAGCGCCCGGGCCGTGGCCAGGAGGACCAACTGTGACGGTGCCCCCGCCGTCCCGTCCTGCCCGTCAGAGGACCAGAGGCAATGAGCAGGCGCCACGTCACGTGTGCAGGGCGGGAGGCCACCCCCGCGGCCCTCAGGGAGCAGCGCCGCGGCCCAGGACCTCAGCTGCCCGCGCGTTGCTGAGGCTTCTGCTGTGCCTCCTGCGTCTGCTTCCATGTGCGCCCCTCCAGGCCTCCGGTTCCAGCTTCTCTGGAGCAGCGCCAGGAACGAGCCGGGCGGCCGGGCTGTGCTGCCCCGAACCAGCAGTGCTCTCAGCAGCTTCTCCACCTGCCGCTGCGGCTCCGGGCAGCGAGACACAAGCAGGGCGTGGGCTGTGCCCAGCAACAGACCAGCACCCCGTGAAAAGGGGCACTTCTCCACGGGGTAACACGGGTGTCCAAGACCCCCTGGGAGCTCCGGCTCGCTGAGCTCCGGGGAGACGCCTGCCCAGCAGCATGGTCGCAGCCCACACAGGCCAGAAGGCACAAGTGCCGGTGAGGACCGGCGCCCCCAGCCTGCGCACAGCAGCTGCTGTGACCCCGCAACTCACTGATGAGTGCCCCAAGGACGGAAGGCAGGTCTCAGCGTGCGGCCACGCCTACAGCAGCCTGCTCGGAGGCACAGGCGGAGACTGCCCCGGGGCTCACTGATGCACGATGGGCAAGAGGCAGAGCCCACCCACGATGAGGGCGACTCGGCCTCGGGGACGGGACTCCGGGTTGGGCCCAATGGGGGAGCCAGGCCTGCTGCCCAGCGCCACTCCCAGGCTGCGCTAGGAAGGTCAGATGTACAGACTGCGCGGGGGCTGGGGAGTGCTGGTGTCCGTGGGGACAGCTCAGCTGCGCGGGCTGGACAGAGCTTTGCCATGAGGCGCAGGGCGGTGGGCACCAAAGCCCTGAAGGGCAAGGTGCAATAGCGCCCCAGAACTGCAGGGGGCCCGTGCTCCCGACCAAGGCTGCCTCCTCTGGAGCGAGCACCTCCCGACAGTCACAACCTCCTGGACCACCGCGCTCGCAAGCCAGGTGGACAGGCCGGCCGGCGGCACCCTCCTCCCGAAGGGTCTTCGCCCACCTCAGGAGAAAGGAGCCCGCACCGGGGGCCCGCCCTCAGCTTACGCGGGGAGCGCGCACCTGCCGGCCCTTGGGGACGCCCCGCCCTGCCCCCCAAGCCCGGCCCTCGCACCGCGCCCCGCCCGCACGGGCAGCCCCTGGGCTGCTGTTCGCACGTGGGGGCTGCCGCGGCTCCCGGCATGTCTCGCGGGGCGGGGCCTCACCTTCACCATGGGCACGTACTCATCCGGCGGGGCCGGCTGGATCTTACTGGACATCTCGATGACGGCCTTCACCAGGCCTGTGACGTTCTCGTACACCTTGTCGTTGGAGCGGTCCAGGTTGGCGGTGGGCGGGGGGCTGATCTCCTGCGTCTGCAGCTGCCAACACACGAGCCGTGAGCCCCGCCGCCCACTAGAGGGCGGTGCGCCCACCACGCTAGCGGCTCTCCTTGGAGGCCAAGGCGGGCACTGCCCACTCAGGCCGGTTCAGCTGGAGGATGGTAGCGCGAGTCGGCCCGCAACACATGAGCGAGGACCCGGTTTCCTCCAGCTGCGGGCTCGGCCACAGGGCAGGAGATGGCATCACCCACTATGCGGAGAGCCCCAGGCCCCTTCAGAGAAGCGATTCGCGGTCTCCCCGAATCATCCACCGAGAGAAAGGAGCGGGTACTGGGCATCTCTGAGGGTTAGGGGAGTCAGCCACGGGGCCAGCGCTCCCCACGCGGCCGGGGAACGCCCCTCAGCTGTGTCTGCCTGACGGTCGTGGCCGGCCTGGCTGCCCCACGCAGGCGTGCTTCTCGGGAGCGAGGCTGCCCAGGGCCTGCCAGGGCCGCGCGGCTCTCACGGCCGCTCAGGCCGGTTCTGGGCTCCAGGGGACGGCGGCCCAGCGAGGTCAGACCCCCACGGCAGGGTGGTGGGGGCCTGGGGCTGGCGCCAGGCCCATTTCTGAGGCCCGACTGGTGTGGCCAGGTAGCCTGTGCCGGGGGTGTTCCACGGCTAGGCACGATGGGAAGGGCAGGAGGGCCAATCACCCGCGGGGCCCGTGGCCCACTCGCCGGCGATCAGACACCTTTGGGGGCGGACCGAGCAGCGGCACCCTCTGGCCTCCCGATTTCCCGCCCAGAGTCACATGCAGAGCAGAGCGCTGGGCGGTCAAGAGCTGGACAGACACACAGACACCATGTGCTTACCCTCCACGGCTAGTGTCGAGCGGGAGGTGAGGGAAAGTTAAAAGAATTTATCAGAGAAAGGGAAAAAAGAAAAACAATATTAATAAAGGCAGCAGACAAATCCCCCATCAAAACATGCGCAGAACCAAGACGGCCCTGAAGCTGCCGGGCGGCGTGCGGGGCCCGCGGGGACATGCAAAGCCGGGGGCAGCGCCAGGCAGCCGAGCGAGGGCCAGGGCCGGGTCTCCAGAGAGCAGGACGCGGCGAGCGCCGGCGGGCCTGGGCTGGGCTCACGCACAGGAATGGTTTTAAAAACCAAACTCAGTGAAAAGACAGACTTGTAAAAAACTAATTCTGTGGATAATCCCTTCACTTGGAGGTCTGAAGCCGACTGATGCAGCTTAAACCCAGGCTGCCCTCTGCAACAGCAGCAGCGGGGCTCACCGGGAAGGGGGCAGCCTTCCTGCGGGCCGGCGGGACAGCGGGCCGGCAGGAGCTCAGCCCTCTAAACCCGGAGGCGGCGACACTGCTCTCCTGCCGCCCTGCGCCTGCCGCCCCAGGCCCACGCTGCAGCTGACACCGGGGCGTCCCGGGGCGAGGCGGGGCGGGGCGCTCTCTCCAGCCTGTCTGAAGCTGCCCTGCCCTCTGGCCGGTCCTCGCCATGCGCGACCTCCACGCTCCCAGGGGCCGCTCACGGGGACACAGCAGGGTCCGGAGATGGCGTCCGGGGGACAGCCTGGAGACCCCTAGGTGGGAAGTTAGGTGGACCACCCTGGACACAGCTGACCCTGGCCACTGGGGGTGGGCGCAAAAGACCTCGGCCGTCCAGAACCGACGTGAAGCCACACGGGACAGCGGGTGGACTCGGCTCACGTCTCCTGGCGAGTGACCTCAGCGCCAGAGCGGGAGGCAGCGCCTCTGTGCCAGGCGGCCTCCCGCTGCCTCCCTTGGCCAGCTGGATTTGATGGGCTCCCCCAAGCCAGCGGGTGAGGATGACACAAATGTGCGTCTCGCACCTGCTCTGCACTGTACGTGACGCGCCGTTTCCCTACATTTGGGGGTTTTCAGCACGGGAGCCGGCTGTGAAGCTGGGGATACGGCAGGATGCCGAGCCAGGGCCTGGCCCACCCCAGGCTCGGCTTCCGCTGCAGAGAAATAGCCTTTTGCAGGTCAGCACTGCGCCGTCTGAGGGTGAGGGGGTCCTGCACCTACGCTCCCCTTTCCTTTCTAACACTCACGCCAAGACGCCCTCCCAGGAAGGGGTGTCCCCCTCCACTCCTCCTGGGCGCTGGTGTGGCCCTGGCGAGCTCCCGGGTGGCCCGGCCCGGTGGTCCGCTCACAGCCCACAGCCCTCACTCCCTGGCCGTGCGCTGCGGCCCACCTGACACCGACAGACCCACCGCTGCCGGCACCAGAGGCCACCAGGCCACGCGGGCACTCCTTCGGCCTGTGGCCCTGACCATCTCGGGCGGGAGCAAGACCAGGCCGATGCTGGGAGGCGGAGCTGAGGCCCTGAAGCCGGGGACGGCTCGCACAGCAGAGGTCCAGGAAGGCGGCCGCCAACGGGCTGAGCGGCCCTGAGGAGCCCTCACGGCAAGACGCGCCGCTCCCAGGCCCGCAGAGAGAAAAGCGGCTGCCAGCGAAGCCAACGCACCGTCCCGCTTGAGATGTTAGGGCAGAAGGACATGCACCAGGGCTGGGAGACGGGGGCCGGAGAGGTGACCCTGCCCGCCGCCCTCAGGACAGAGCCGGCCAGGCCGGGCAGCCAGCGCTCCCCGTGGGGGCCGGCGCAGCAGTCCCGAGGGCCACACAGTGCCCAGGCCAAGGCCGGCACCACGCAGCACCTGCTGCTGTCCCAGAATGAGAAGTGGGCATCCTGGAGCCCTGGAGGCGGGGCAGGCCTCGCTGCCTGCGCCTGGCAGCAGGCCTGGCACCTGGCCCGCGGATTCCTAGACCTGAAGCAAGGGGCACGTCCACAGGCGCGGCCCGCTGAGGGCCCTGCACTCGGGAAGAGGGGCTGGCCCTGACCACCCCAGGAGAGCGGGGCACTCCCCAGGGCCGCCTGGCTCTGGGCTCGCCGCCAGGCCCCACTGTGCCACCCCACCCTCCCCTGTCCCACTGCGCTCCCACCACCAGCCGGCCCGGCCAGTCGGAGGCCCACCTTGACGCCCTCGTTGTAGCTGTCCCCGGGGCTGCTGAGACTGGCCAGGCTGCCCAGGTGGCTGGGGGCTCCGGGACGCGGCGGCTTCTTCGGTGGCGCTGTGGGGTCTGGTTGGAGGGAGCGAGTCTGTCAGGCCCGTGCCC